>NQII01002980.1:105541-160242 GCA_002778355.1 Clitarchus hookeri
CACACACTCATATATATATATATATATATATATATATATATATATATATATATATATATATATATATATATATATAGACACACACAGGCTGAGTCGTTAATGTATGGTAACCTGGCATGAGCGGATTTCTTCTTAGGAAAAATATATAGGGTCTACGGTGATCTCATAGGGTGATACATGCCCCCAAAAGTGGTGATTGGAAATGTGTTATGCATCTAATTCCTAAAATAATATTTCCTAAAATTATAATGAGACTGTGTCTTTCTCCCATGCCACGGCTCGAAAGACTACACCTGCACTTGCACAATAGGGAAGCGACTGAAGCTCTATATCCGCTCCTGGTGGTAGAGCTGCTGCTGACAGCCTATCGCGAGGTTGCTATTGAACGTGGCACGGCGTGGCGCTCAGCCGGGCTGGAGTTGTCGCACGGCCAAGCAAAGGTCTCGAGGATGAGCGAGGTGCGGCTCGCTTCAAGGTGCTACACTGATAGCCCATAAGTTATTGCCCATGAACTACCTACAGACTAGAGATGCAAAGTTACAATGTACAAAACATTGGTCACCATGAAATTATAATGATGGCGCATGGAACATTGGCAACAAACAAGCCTATGGCGAGACTGTCAAGGGGCATATAAGTGGAGGTCGAGCAGCCACTGAGATGTAGTAGCATTGTGTTTCCCGCCGTTTGTGTGCGTAGATAGGTGTGACATACCGCGTCGAAGAACACGACGAACATGCGGACAGGTTTCCGCCTTTGACTACTGTAGAATCGTGACAACCATACCAAATACCTTCGCTCAGTGGTTCTGGCATGTAGCACATCAATCTGTGTCCGCACGCATGGTTCGTCACCATCTGCATTATCAGGGCATCACGTTCAGGCACCCATTACTGCGGTTGCTGGTGACTGCTCACCGCAGGCCCCTGCGACTGCAATGGTGCGTGGAACGTGAGGCCTGGAGGGACGAGTCGCATGCCATCGTCTTCTTCGACGAATCTCACGTCTACTTGTAACATCATTACGCATCCATGTCTGGCGGCACCGTGGCACGTGTCTGGCCGAGTCCTGCGTTATGCACCTTCATACCGGCCCAGCATACTTGGAGTTGTAGAATGGAGTGCCATCGGATTCCAGTTCTGCTCGCGCCTAGTCCGCATCGCTGGTACACTGACCAGCAACCGTTGCATCGCGGATTCGCTGGAGCGTGTTGTTGTACCCTAACTTCAGGGCCAACACGGGGCTCTGTACCAACAGGACAATGTGCGACCACGTGTGACGTACATCGTCTGGCGGTTCCTGGAGGACCACTATGTCACACTGCTTCCTTGGCCTGCACGTTAACCAGATACCTCAACCATCGAAAACGCGTAGTTTGTGGTCGGACGACTCCTGTCACAGGACACCTGCGGCTTCAATGGGTAACTCTTTAGGCACACGTCGAAGCAGCATGGGTGGAGATACCCCAGACGGACATCCAAACCCTCTTCCTCTCAAGGACGCGTCGTGCAGCAGCAGTTATTCTCGCCTGTGGTGGGGCCACGCTACTGATTTCCCTATATTCTGTATGTCATATCGACTTGCAAGATTAATAATGCCACTTTTGTCAGGTGGGTATACTGTCCTATAAATATGGTTGTGATAGCTCACGTCATTCTTGGTGTTACAATTTTAATGGCCATCAGTGTAAACTTTATTTGGATGCGATTTCACATTATTGTTGCCTATTTAATTTCATATTACCTTATAATACCGGTGAAATGAGATATTTGAGGAGTAAAAGTAAACCATAAAATTGTGAAACTTTGCTCATGTTTTCGTAAATGTTAAGTTAAAAATCCATCAAAAGTTTTCCAGTCTGCTGATTTTCCATCATTCGTCGTACTGAAAAGATCGGCCAAAATGCGAACTTATTATTTTTAAAATACATATTGAACAAACAGGTAATTTAAATACCTGTAAATTTTTTAACCAAATTTTTTTTTAACCATGGTCAGAATATTATTTTTTTTTTACGTGACTTTAAAATTGTCAGGAATGTGAAGGTACAACATAAATGTTACACAAAAACAGATTGTGTTGAAAGACAAAACACGTCACAAAGCCAAGACGTGTTGATTTACATGCCTAAACTTACACGGTGTGTTATATATTTGTGTCATGCATAAAACATGCATGATTAAAACCGTCCAGTCCATCTTATTTTCTACCGAAATATTAAAATAAAAGTGCGAACGTCATTCATATGCGCGTACGGTTCAGCCCTCAAAGTTAACATGCAAATATTTTTTATCATTAAACTAACGGAGAAAGTTTAAAAGGATATATATTTTTTAAATTTCCTTTGCGTTATTTTTTGTTCTATAAAATGTCATATTTACTTTCGTATAGCCACTATAATAACAGGTCAACTACACACTTTGGCTGCAATTTTCCAGTACAGTGGACGATGTACATCGCGGAGGCTTCAGGACTTTTAATGTTTCCAGACACGTTTGGTGCGTTCAAATGCTAAACTTTAATTACTTCTTTTACTACCCCATAAATTGCATAATTTCCCCACTTTATACAGGAGATTTCAAAAGGTGAAATACCCAGGGGATGGGATTTCCAGCCCAGATGATCTACACCCCTTGATCCACCCCTGAAAGCTATTGATTCGTTACCTAGGTAATCAAGTGGCTGCAGAAATAAACAACTGATGGGGTCGCCATTATCTTCAGCGGCTTAATATCCAAAGTTCCAAATATTCTTAAATACATTTTTGACATATGTGAGTTTAAGGCATTTGATATGCCTGGGGCGAAGAAAACTTTACTTCCTGGCAAACCTACTGCCACTGTAAGTACGCAGTTTTTGTATTTTTTTTTGTATTTGACATTTATCATGTAATGAGTAGCAGCTACTAAGAATACGTTCATTCCTGTATTGGAATGGAGGTATTTGGGCAGCTCCGATAAGGGCGAAGTGAGGTGAGCATGAAGCAGCGCCGGAATGCAAGAGTGGGGGAAACGGGAGACCCCCGAGGAAACCCTCCAACCAGCGGTATCATCCAGCACGATTCCCACACGCGGAAATCCTAGAGCGACCCCTCCGAGAATTGAACACAGTTCGCATAGGTGAGAGGCGAGTAGGCTAACCACTTCAACAGTCAACCAGGGTGGCAGGTCTTGAAATGGATTCCAACCACTGCGTTGGGTATAATTTGCCCCAAATGTTTTCCTTTCCAGTCCAGGCTAATTCTGACACTGTTTCTCAAAACGCACCGTTCCACTCCTCCACATTAAATTTAATATCACGACTAGTGTTACGAACTAGCTTTTCAGCCAATTCGCACTTGAGAGTATGAGAGTATGCTGGGGGCGTATCTCAAATAACGACTCGTTAATTCGGTAGAGCACAACAGTTTCTGGCGAGATTTATAATAATTTATGGTTACGCAATTATTATTTAAGTAACCATTAACGGGGGGACCTTTACATTGCATTTAATATTATGTTTATTATTACTTCACTCACGCCATTTTAAATAACCCTACTGGAACGTCATCACCTTGTTAATGTGCCGGGGGCTGATTCTACGGCAGACGGTTAACGACGGCCGGACACCCATCTTCCTGGTCTGCTTGGCTGGTAGGGTCGCCCAAAGGTCTAATGATGAATGACAACGACGAGACAGTTAACGACGGCCTATATCAATCGCGTGGTTCTGCGGCCGCGCTCAGTGACCGGTGGAGGGGATTTCTGCAACTGTCGACGACCAAATGGTGGCGTTGCAATCCCGCTCGTTTATATGTTTGAAGGTGTGATCAGGCAAGCCGTTCAGCTAAGGCCTGACCACACCATAACACTAGGCACCCGGTATAAGAGAAATGAATATAAACATTATTTCTTAGTTCATAAAACTAATAAACGACCTATAGTTTTACCTCTGCACACGACACTGAGGAACTGTACGATAATAATTAATTTCTTCTTAAACTACTAATAGCACAAACGAACAGCCAGAGGCCAATCATACATATACACTGAAGCATAATACATAATTATTTACAATATTAGACAAATAGAGCACAAAATCACACAGAAAACTAACGTAAATAGGTAAATATGAATTTGTACTTTAAAAATTATANGTAAATAGGTAAATATGAATTTGTACTTTAAAAATTATATAAATAAGCGCATTAAAAAAAATTAAGATTAAAATGCTATCACTAAACGAACAATATTTTGCTAATTTAAGAATTATGCCAGTTTTGGGACATCGGAGTTCGGCATCGGAGATCGGAGCTGTTCATACTTATGTCATTCCGGTTCCCCAGCGGTTATTTTTCCCTAAAAATTTCCGTTTTTCCCTAAAAATTATTGTTTTTCCCTTAAAAAAGCACCGATCCCCCGCTGCAAAAACTATCCACCGAAAGGCAATTTTCGATCCATCGAACAGATTTTGGGGCAGNGGGGGGTCATTTTCAATTGCAGAGTAGTAGCGGCCATATTGATTTAATAGGCATAGGGTGTGCCAAATCGATACGAAAGGTCCAGGGTCCGGAGTAAGACGAACCATCAGCCATCTTGGTTCTGTCAGCCATCTTGGTTCTATCAGCCATCTTGTCCACCATTATGGATAGGTGACCTTGACCTTTGAACTTGACCACAGTGACCTTTGACTTTAAACCCAAAAATTCCCAAAAAAATCCAAAAATTCTCCAAATATTTATAAAAATTGGTGAATTTCTTTTTTTTAAATTATAAAATGAAAATTTTAAATGTTCGAGCTTAATGGGGACGAGGGACTTGGATCGACTAGCCAAACATGTTATGACATCACCCTTGACACATGAACCTGACCTTGACCCTATAACCGTAACCTTGGATTACCTTGAAAACAAAAATTCGAGAAAAATCGCAAACATGGAATAAATTCATAAAAATCAGCAGGCATATTACATTACTACTACTGCCATATTTTATCCAGGTGACCTTGACCCATGGCCTTGACCATGCTCGGTGCACATAACCTTGAATGACCATAAAAAAATAACATCTAAAAAAATGCAGAACAATTATAAAATTATAAAAAATTATAAAAAAATTATTTGAATATGTACATCTAGGAATTCCGGGGTTCGATGACAGGTTGATCGACTAAACTCCCGACCTGACCGGCACTCGCCAGGTCAACCAGTATCCATCTCGTCAACCATGTTAGATGTTAATTACTNCTAAACTCCCGACCTGACCGGCACTCGCCAGGTCAACCAGTATCCATCTCGTCAACCATGTTAGATGTTAATTACCTTGACCTTATACCTTAACCTTAAAAAACCTTGAAGCCAAAAAATTCTAAAAAAATGCCAAAAAATTAAAAAAATTAAAAAATAAAAATCGGGGAAAAAATTACATCGATGACTCCAACCAACATGTTGGATGCCAGTAACTTTGGCCCTAATGACCTTGCAAACAAAAACTCGAGAAAAAATATATAAATATAATACATTAATAAAAGACTGTTAGTATATTACGTTACTAACTACGAACCCCATGTTGGATGTTGGTGNCTAAACTCCCGACCTGACCGGCACTCGCCAGGTCAACCAGTATCCATCTCGTCAACCATGTTAGATGTTAATTACTTTGACCTTATACCTTAACCTTAAAAAACCTTGAAGCCAAAAAATTCTAAAAAAATGCCAAAAAATTAAAAAAATTAAAAAATAAAAATCGGGGAAAAAATTACATCGATGACTCCAACCAACATGTTGGATGCCAGTAACTTTGGCCCTAATGACCTTGCAAACAAAAACTCGAGAAAAAATTTATAAATATAATACATTAATAAAAGACTGTTAGTATATTACGTTACTAACTACGAACCCCATGTTGGATGTTGGTGGCCTTGACCTTTACCTTTGAACTTGAACTCGTATGGCCTTGAACCAAAAAAATTGAGAAAAATCGCAAAAAACTGTTGCTGCATCATCACAAGGGAAACTGCTTTGTCATGTCTGCTTTCGTTTGCCGAATGAAAACAGATTCTTCACGTTGTAAGGAAAATAAATTAATGACGTGAGCCTTGGTGGCGCAGCTGCTAGAGCATTTGCCTCCCACCTAAGTGAACCGGGTTCGATTCCCGGCGGGGTCGCTCCTGGATTCTCACACGTGGGAATAGTGTCGCCGCTGGTAGGCGGGTTTTCTCGGGGATATCCAGTTTCTCCGCCATTGCATTCCGGTGCTGCTCCATACTCACCTCTCAAAACCTCTCCGCTCCATTCTGTCACTAAGACGGTGTATCAGTGAGATGTCTTTCCTCAGCTGGGATCGAAGTTGCTGAAACAGAAGGCGGGCTTGGCGAGGTTCCACGGACTCGNCAGTGAGATGTCTTTCCTCAGCTGGGATCGAAGTTGCTGAAACAGAAGGCGGGCTTGGCGAGGTTCCACGGACTCGGCCGGCCTGAGAACCCCGAGGTGACCGTGACGGCAGACGAGGGGGAGACCTGGCTCAGGGCCAAGCAGATACTGAAGCCGCAGGACCAAGAGGACCTCACCGAACTGGTAACACGACACACGAGCATGCACTTCAGTGTGTCCTGGGTCATTACCTGAGCCCAGGATCGTGTTCACCACTCCTGAACTGGTAACACGACACACGAGCATGCACTTCACTGTGTCCTGGGCCATTACATGAGCCCAGGATCGTGTTCACCNGAACTGGTAACACGACACACGAGCATGCACTTCACTGTGTCCTGGGCCATTACATGAGCCCAGGATCGTGTTCACCACTCCTGAACACGATCCTGGGCTCATGTAATAGTTGCTCCTGATGTTTTTAAAGAATTGTTGTGTTAAGTAATGGGATTTGTATAGGGTTGAAGGGGGTAATACCAATTGGTGGTCATATTGATCCCACTTGTACTGCGGGTGATAATCTTCTATGAAAGAATGTTCAAAAGAATGAAATAAAGAAAACTACTTCTGAAATAATACATAATATTATTCCTCATTTTAGTCTTTTGATAACTATTTTTGTATGTAAACCTTGATATGTTCCCTCACGAACCACATCTCGTCATCATTGAACTATAGTTAATAGTGCCGTCATGCAAAATCTATGTCGTCATGCAAAACAACCGCAACTCTAGCAATAACTGTAAGAAATTAACATATTTTGTGACAAAATTCAGCTGTAGTACTGTACAATCAAAATTAATTGTCACAATCTAATATTTCCGTTCGCGATAAATAGATTCTGATTTGACTCGCATTCAGATCTCTTTCTCTCTTTCTCTCTNCACACACACACACACTCTCTCTCTTTCTCCTGGGCAGTTGCAACAAGATGGCCAGTCTTGATAATTAGACGCGCTGCTCAATAAACCAGCGTGAAACGTTCATAAATCCTGACAGTAAAAAAGTTGTCGGCAATAAGAGGGTGGCCACCCCTGTTATATTCATTACGGTGAGGGGCATTAATGAAAGTTTGCTCTTAGGTCAAGTATCATGATAACACAAAACTATTTTCTGAGAATATCGTACTTTATTTTTCACTTCGTTTCCGATATTTTGCAAAAATACAGTTTAAAAACTTGATTTGCAAGGGCTCATGTATCCTTTATTATTCAATTTAGATAAGTGACCAATATATTGCCTACTTGATTTTGCATAACGAATCACCTCACAAAGTTCGTCGTTTGAATTCCGCCCCAACCTGTGTGTGTGTGCGCGCGCGCGCGCGCGCGTGTGTGTGTATATATATATGCGTAAAGTATAAATTAAAATTATTGAGATGATAAGCGAAAGTGACAGCGAAACTTTGTAAAACCCAAAATACCAAATACCGAGTAAATTTGTTCATGTGACAAATTAGCAAATATGTTGAACATTCACTTAAAAATGAAATCATCCTGATCTGTTATGCCCATTGTAGTAAAGGATTGTTACTTTGGTTGCAACAATGGTTATTGGTNAAAATGAAATCATCCTGATCTGTTATGCCCATTGTAGTAAAGGATTGTTACTTTGGTTGCAACAATGGTTATTGGTGTGACTGGAGTTATTCTATTTGTAGCACGGCCTTAATGTTGGGTTTACAAATAAAAAATTGCCAACATAAGTAGTANGTGACTGGAGTTATTCTATTTGTAGCACGGCCTTAATGTTGGGTTTACAAATAAAAAATTGCCAACATAAGTAGTATGCAGTAATATCAACTGCGTGCCCCAAAACAAATTTTATGTATTTACGATCCACAATTCCTGTGAAAATTCTTGATTCTAGTCTAAGCAAAGTCGCATATCTACCTAATTTGTTTCTATTGGTAACTTTCCAACCTAACCTCAACTTACCAAACCAGCATTCATTACTTCATTTTTTAAAACATATCCTGACACATACGCTTCTTTAATATTTGTAATGTTCCCTTCACTGCAAATACCTGTTTCACGGCATTATATACTACCGCGCCTTGGTTGGTCACTTATTCCAAAAGTTTACATCACACACACGCGATTTTATGTGAATTACAGCATAAAAATAAACTGATTCATTACTCAATTATATATAACATTGAAGTTGGTTCGTAAGTACTCACTGTGAACCTCTCTTAAGAAATGCCTAACTAACTTTAATTAGTTGATTCGCTATTAATTGACATATCCACGATAATGGTGGGGTAAAGGATTTTGNGCCTAACTAACTTTAATTAGTTGATTCGCTATTAATTGACATATCCACGATAATGGTGGGGTAAAGGATTTTGGTAAGATATAGACAGAGCCGCGATGGAATGCAAGGGTGAGAGAAAAGAGAGCACCCCGATAAAATCCACCTGGAACATCCGCCATGTGCAGTAATTCGAGATTGATTCCTCTTCTCCTCCCCTTCCGGATCCGAATNAAAATCCACCTGGAACATCCGCCATGTGCAGTAATTCGAGATTGATTCCTCTTCTCCTCCCCTTCCGGATCCGAATCCGGTTTGCCGTGGTGGCAAGTTATTGGTCCGACCACTACACCCTTGGCTTTCTCTTGGTGCTTCGTAACGCCGCAGTCCCTAACGCCTTTACTAATCGAGGTAATTATTTCTGTATAGTGATGACTCAGGAATATTGGATCTCAGAGTTACATTGTTTTCGACGTCGGTTCTAAATATCCTATAAAACATGCCATCTGCTGAGGGAACTGAACAAAGAATGTTTAACTCGTTCTTTCAAGAGGGNGCCTAACTAACTTTAATTAGTTGATTCGCTATTAATTGACATATCCACGATAATGGTGGGGTAAAGGATTTTGGTGAGATATAGATAGAGCCACGATGGAATGCAAGGGTGAGAGAGANAAATGCCTAACTAACTTTAATTAGTTGATTCGCTATTAATTGACATATCCACGATAATGGTGGGGTAAAGGATTTTAGTGAGATAGAGACAGAGCCGCGATGGAATGCAAGGGTGAGAGAAAAGAGAGTACCCCGAGAAAATCCACCTGGAACATCCGCCATGTGCAGTAATTCGAGATTGATTCCTCTTCTCCTCCCCTTCCAGATCCGAATCCGGTTTGCCGTGGTGGCAAGTGATTGGTCTAACCACTACACCCTTGGCTTTCTCTTGGTGTTTCTTAACGCCGCAGTCCCTAACGCCTTTACATTAGCTCCATTAATAAAGACATATCACTACTGAGTCCTTATAACCTACTCAGAGTTACATTGTTTTCGACGTCGATTCTAAATATCCTATAAAACATGCCATCTGCTGAGGGAACTGAACAAAGAATGTTTAACTCGTTCTTTCAAGGGGGGAATTAANCTGAACAAAGAATGTTTAACTCGTTCTTTCAAGGGGGAATTTAATTAAAAATATTCCAAACGACGGACACAGACAATATGTATATTCATACAGGAATGAGTTTACTTCATCTCTTGGTTATGCCAAGGCGTGTTCCACTGCGAATATCGTATGCGTATTAAACAAATATCTGTCCTGTTTGGCAACATGGAAGTTTGCGTCAGTTTTCCGTCGGTTTATTCTACAGTTTTGCAGAGTTTTGAAGCGACCTCTTGAACTCCTTCGCTATGATGTCCTTGAAATCGTCCAAAAATTAAGACTGCAAAAAGTATTTTGCTTATTAAAGCTGAATAAACGACAGGGAATTCTACAGATTGATTCTGAACTGTGAGGCAATTCCCTATACAAAATGAGACAGAAAACTTTATACGACCTATGCCCTACAGTAATTCGTAAGGGAGGTTGGTGCCCTTGAAAATCGATATTTAAAATGGGTTTAATTCAAAATAATAAAGCCTACTTGAGATGAAAGAACATTTCTATGAATACTGTTGTCTTGAATCGAGATCTGAAATCTGCGAACGTTCGCTGCTGGGGTAATGTCATCCCCCATTCGCTAAGAAAATAGGGGGCACGATGTTATTATCCAACAAATGTGTGTAACCTTCGAGCGTTTATCATTTTTGATAACGTCATAATCATGTGTACACTAATATACAAGAAACGTTGCCTTGGTGTAACTCTCCCAGGAGAACGGTTATCAAGGATACAAACAAAGTTTGTAGGGTACCTGGCAGACAACCAAATGCACCCTTACAAACATCGTATATCTAAATGACTGCCTCAAAATTTTTATTTGTTGTATCGTGATATCTTGTTTTTTTTTTTCAATTCAAAGTAGGCTTTTTTTTTTTTTTTTTGTTGATTACAAGAAATGTACTATCTCAGACTTGATCATAACTGTAGAAGCAGCTTTTAAGTGTAAGCTGTGTAAGGATATATGTGGTGATACATACTAACCACAAGTAGCCAATTAGAACTGACATCCTAGTATTTGTGAAAAGTCTGTAATTTCTGTGGGGTGGCCGTGCACGCTAATGTGAGACGCTTATATGGTGAAGCGGGATTGTGCAAGACCTACAAAATGTCATCACGACTTTCAGGTGGTTCGAAGGCCACTGTGACAATGAGACACCAACTTTAGCAGCCTTTCGGTGCTCTGCAGTGAAAATACAGAGTGACTTTGGTCCTATGCAATCTGAATATCCCTCAATAACTTTTAACATTTGTACGATATGCAAAACAAGCTCTATATAAAGCATAGACCTATGCTAAAAAGAATGCTTTGAGTCCACGGTAAAAGGCATGATCTGCCTAGAGCACATTGCTATGTTTCATACTATGCAATATACCGTGAACCAGGGTTACTTCGCACCTGCTAGGGTAACTATGCACTATTTATAGATTTTATTTTGGAGTCATTTGGTGAAGGAGTAGCAAACATTTACCTGGATATATAAAACTGTAAATTTAAAATACGTAATTACAGTTTTCTCTTTCGTTGTCAAATTGCACAAAAACAAAAATTTCGAGTGGTAAAAAGTTACTTCAGCAGGTACAAAGTAACCACGGTTTACGGTGGTCCTATATATTACTTAATAATTACAACACATACGTATTGGCAGTGTCTTAAAACACTCTAAACGCTCTAACTTAACCTTCCGACTAGAATACAAAAACAGGAGCTTGAGAAATGTTAATAATAGCGTTCGAATCAACTACATTCTTATTAATTGCAAACGTCTTCCAACATATCATATCTCTTGAATCAATTTGGCTGAAGTAATTTACACCACTGACAGTAATATTGTGTGGACGTCTGTAGAAGCAAATCTCTAAAATCCCAGAGCCAGTGTGAGCAGTCATACCTTGTAAAGCAAATCTGTACATGAAACAGTTAAATGGGAAAAGGAATTTAATTTAATTTTTAAAGAAAGGCATATACCAGCGTTTCTTAACCTTTTTCAGCCACGGACCCCTAGGAAATCAAGCACAATTTTCAAGGACCTCCTTAATAAAAACACTGCAACAATTTTGGACCATTAATTTTAGTACTACAAATACAAAAAAAAATACTTTTTTTTATATAAAAAAGACGTCAATGTGAAGGTTGGTGTTGCTTTTTTGCAACTAAATTAGTGATATTCAGGTTTATGTTACTACTAAGTTGTAATCTCAAATCGGATTCCACTTGTAATATGTTCAGTCACGGCCCGCACTCACTTCAGTCAGTCTCGCACACCATCCGCTGGCGCACGTTCGTCGAGCTAAGTAAGCGTAGCGATTACGAGACACCTGGTGGCATTTATGTATTATTGTTAAATGGTCCAGAGATGAGACTGTGGACCCCCATACATATACTCGCGGACCCCAGGTTAAGAAACACTAGTATATACTATACATATAATTAAATATTACCACTTGCAATGAGATTTGCACGGATGAAGGAGCTTCAAGTTAAAATAACAAGCTGCAAATGACTGGGAAATGCGTACATGAAGAGTGTCAAACATTACCACGCGACGCTGAANAAGTTAAAATAACAAGCTACAAATGACTGGGAAATGCGTACATGAAGAGTGTCAAACATTACCACGCGACGCTGAAGGTTGATGGAACCATCGCGTCGGCGGTCGTCAAGATCATGCGTAGACACATATTGTACGTGCAGGAAGAGACACAGTTATGGATGTTGTCAGTGCGTTTTCTAGCGTCTCCAAGGTACAATGATGTCCCGAATTCCACGCCACATGAAGGAGAGAATTGATGACGCCTCGGTATAATATTTTGAAAATATAACATAAAATATTACAATGAATAAAAATCATTCCCCGTTGTCTTTAGAAATTTTTCCGCTGGCCTGAATAAACTATTTGTGGCTACGCTGTCTTCAGCTCATCCGCTTTTCCAAGACTGCCCGTGAATCGAAACAACATCCTGGGGAAAACATGCCTCCTTAGAGCACATTCCATAAGAGGTCCCTACTTGAATACAGCGATTTCTTAACGACAGAATCNCTCCTTAGAGCACATTCCATAAGAGGTCCCTACTTGAATACAGCGATTTCTTAACGACAGAATCACTTTTACGTAATTTTTATACTTGTTAGAATAGCTCTTTGTAATAGACGCAGATGTAAAAGTTCGAAATAGGACAATAAATGTACTTAAAACTGGATCGGTTCCCTGTTAAGTATTACTAGCCAGTAGAATTATTATGGCATATCTGGCGTAAAGGATTCAGGAGTAGTCACCAGGAGCCAACCGCCACCATCTCAAATTCCCCATTTTTCTCTTTTCACTCTCACAATTTCCCTTTTTTTCTTTTAAAATTTTCTTTTTACCCTCGAGATCAACCATTTTTCACTTATAATTTTTTTTTTCCTTAAAATTTATCTCATTTCCCTTAAAATTCCCATTTTTCCGCTCAAAAAGAACCCATCCCCTCATNTTTTTTTTTCCTTAAAATTTATCTCATTTCCCTTAAAATTCCCATTTTTCCGCTCAAAAAGAACCCATCCCCTCATTTTCAAAGGACGAGCCCCTTTTTTGCAAAACTATCAATTACAGGGATTTGGGCGGCTCATTTTTCACATATGACCTTCACCTTCGACCTCGTACTTGACCCTATGCCCAATGACCTTGGATGATCTTCAACCCAAAAAATTACGAAAAAATTACAGAAAAATAATAAAATCCCTCCAAAAAAATTCAAAATATTTAATTATGAATATGTAGGAGGTCCAGGGTTCGATGACAGGTGGATCGACTAAGCTACCGACACGACCCACCCTCGCCAGCTCTGCCAGTGTCCATCTAGTCAGCCATGTTAGATGACGATGACCTTAACCTTAACTTCCAACCTTGACCTTGAATGACCTTCAAGTCAAAAAATTCTAAAAATCAACCAAAAAATTTAGAAAATTCCAACCAATTCCCAAAAAACCCTGGACACTTGACTCAAGAACATCGAATCAAGACTCAAGCCTCTTGACTCAAGATCCTTGACCAAAACTCAAGACTCAAGACCCAAGACCCAATACCCAAGACTCAAGACTAAAGAGCCAAGAACCAAGACACTTAACTCAAGACCCTTGACTCAAGACACAAAACCCTTGACCCAAGACTCAACACTCAAGACCTTTGATCCAAGATTCAAGACCCTTGACCATTAACTTTAAACCCCAATAAAAATCCTAAAATTCTAAAAAAAAAATCATAACAATTTTATAAATTACTAAAACTTTATTAAAAAATTAAATAATTTAAAAATAATTAATTAAAAAAAATAAAAANTAACAATTTTATAAATTACTAAAACTTTATTAAAAAATTAAATAATTTAAAAATAATTAATTAAAAAAAATAAAAAATATTACAATAACATTTACTTAAAATAAAAAAAAATTATATTACAATTCTATTTTTAAAAAATTGTGGTTCTCTCAGCATTACATTCAGCACGACTGACAATNAAAAAAAAATTATATTACAATTCTATTTTTAAAAAATTGTGGTTCTCTCAGCATTACATTCAGCACGACTGACAATCGCCAACGTTTCTCATCAGTTAATTAGTCGGTTCCCATTCTCTCCTTCCACCAATGTTTGTCACTGGTTGATCACCTGCACTCGCTTCACTCCCCAAAAGTGTTTTTTATTGGTTGATTACTCACGATCGTTCGACCCAACACCAATGTTTACCATTGGTTAATTAGTCTACAGGCCTCCGCCCCCCTNGTTGATTACTCACGATCGTTCGACCCAACACCAATGTTTACCATTGGTTAATTAGTCTACAGGCCTCCGCCCCCCTCACCTGTACTCATTCTGTAGAATACACTCCACCCAAGATATTTATATTTTCATTTGTCATTAGTTTACANCCCCCCTCACCTGTACTCATTCTGTAGAATACACTCCACCCAAGATATTTATATTTTCATTTGTCATTAGTTTACATTTTCATCACCTATGTGATGGTAGTTATCGGGTTTGCCACCAGAAGAGTTGCCTTTTTAGCCACTATGTAAGTTGTTGTCGACCCTGACCTTGACTCTAGATGACCTTTAACCCAAAACATTTTTAAAAAATCCCAAAATAAAAAAACTCCAAAAATCGAGGGAGANTTGACTCTAGATGACCTTTAACCCAAAACATTTTTAAAAAATCCCAAAATAAAAAAACTCCAAAAATCGAGGGAGAAATTACATTATTGACACCAACTACCATCTCGGATTCCATTTTGCTTAGTCACCTTTCCCTCATGATCAGTCATTTCACTTCATCTGCGCTCCATCCACCATCTTGTATTTTATCCATGCTTTGTTATACCATGAGCCGACGAAACAAACACTCTCTGTCATGCTCTGTCATGCCATGTTCAGCATCTTAGAATTAATTCNTTATACCATGAGCCGACGAAACAAACACTCTCTGTCATGCTCTGTCATGCCATGTTCAGCATCTTAGAATTAATTCTTTTTCGTTGTAACCTTCCTTTGGTTCCCTATCATTCCTACTTGATTTAGTCACAGGCCATTATATTATATTTTATNTTTTTCGTTGTAACCTTCCTTTGGTTCCCTATCATTCCTACTTGATTTAGTCACAGGCCATTATATTATATTTTATTCATGATCTGAAAACTCAACCTTGGTTTAGAGACTGCTGATTACTCGTTCTTCTAGAACCACCATACTGGATGACATCACTTATGCAATAATTGATTATAACATAAGTGGGGTGAGTATGGAGCAGCGCCGGAATGAAGGAGCAGGGAAAACGAGAGATCCCCGAGAAAACACGCCGACCATCTGCATCGTCCGGCATGATTCCCACATGCGAAAATGGCCCTCGTTGGTGCAGCCCTTATCTTTAGCCAAGGACGTAGATTTTACATGTCGACTGTTTTCTCGGGAACGGAGAGTCTATGAGTGTTTCACAATGGCGACAATTTTGTTAACGTTTTTTATGTTCGCGAAATTAATTGCAAGTAAAACTTTAAGGTTAGGTTTCACATTATTCTTGGGTTTTTTATTTATCTACACTTTTAATTTAGAAAATGCTTTGTCGTCCTTTATTTTATTTACAGTGCCATTCAAATGGAACAACACCACAAATTAATGAGATATTAAAATTTCTGTATTTCGCCAATTGTAACAATTATACACTGGAGACCCAAAAAAAAAANCACAAATTAATGAGATATTAAAATTTCTGTATTTCGCCAATTGTAACAATTATACACTGGAGACCCAAAAAAAAAACTCGTATAGGCGTGAGTATGTGTATAACAGAGGTATGGAACCAATCAGAGTGACGCGATGCGGTTGGNAAAAAAAAACTCGTATAGGCGTGAGTATGTGTATAACAGAGGTATGGAACCAATCAGAGTGACGCGATGCGGTTGGCAGCGCCTATATAAGACAACAAGCGTCTGGAAAAGTTGCTAGAACGGTACTGCTGCTACAATGGCAGATTATCAAGATTTAAGTGAGTTTGAACGCGGTGTTAAAGTTGGCGCTCGAGAGATGGGACATATCATCTCCGAGGTAGCGATACAATTTGGATTTTCGCGTACGACCATTTCAAGAGTGTACCGTGAATATCGGGAATCAGGTAAAACATCAATTCTTCGACATCGCTGCGGCCGGAAAAAGATCGTGAACGAACGGGGCAAACGTGCTGACTGCTCTTAGTAATTTGCTGACAGACGTACAACCCTTTCTCTAATTGGCACAGATTTCAATGCTGGGGCGTCAACAAGTGCCAGCGTGCGAACTATGCAACGGACCATCTTTGATATGGGCTTTCGGAGCCGAAAGCCTACTCGTGTACCGTTGTTGACTGCACGACACAAAGTTTTATGCCTCGCCTGGGCTCGCCAACACCANGCCGAAAGCCTACTCGTGTACCGTTGTTGACTGCACGACACAAAGTTTTATGCCTCGCCTGGGCTCGCCAACACCACCACTGGACTGTTGATGAATGGAAACACGTTGCCTGGTCTGACGAGTCTCGTTTCCGATTGTATCGGGCGGATGGACGTGNTGGACTGTTGATGAATGGAAACACGTTGCCTGGTCTGACGAGTCTCGTTTCCGATTGTATCGGGCGGATGGACGTGTATGGGTATAGAGACATCCTCATGAATCCATGGACCCTACATGTCAACAGAGGACTGTTCAAGCTGGTGGAGGCTCTGTCATGGTATGGGGCGTGTGCAGTTGGCGTGAAATGGGATCCCTGATACGTCTAGATATGACTCTGACAGGTGACAGATACGTAAGCATTCTTTCCGATCACCTGTATCCATTCATGTCCATTGTGCATTCCGACGGACGTGGACAATTCCAGCATCCCCACACGTNCTTTCCGATCACCTGTATCCATTCATGTCCATTGTGCATTCCGACGGACGTGGACAATTCCAGCATCCCCACACGTCAAGAGTTGCTACCGCGTGGCTCCAGGAACACTCTTCTGACTTTAGACACTTCCATTGGCCACCCAAAATCACCAGACATGAACATATTGAGCACAACTGGGATGCCTTGTAACGTGCTGTTCAGAAGAGATCTCCACCACCTCGCACTGCTATGGATTTGTNATTGAGCACAACTGGGATGCCTTGTAACGTGCTGTTCAGAAGAGATCTCCACCACCTCGCACTGCTATGGATTTGAGGACTGCCCTGCAGGAATCATGGTGTGAAATGCCTCCTGCATACCTTCAGACATTAGTCGAGTCCATGCCACCTCGTCTTGTGGCACTTCTGCGTGATCTGGGGCCCTACACGATATTAGGCAGGTGAACCAGTTTTTTTTGGCTCTTCAGTGTATATTGACAGTTCGGATGTTTTGTTTCCATGTAACTTTCATACCACTTTATATTTTCTTCACAGTTCCGTAAGCATTCTAGTGCATATGATACGATGAAATTTTAATCTCGGAAGTTTGTGGCAAATCTACAGTCGCACATACGTACTGCTTGACAAAAGTTTATTTTGACAATAAAAAAGATTTTTCGTTTTGGCCGCCATTCTGCAAGAAAAATATACTGCGATAGGCCTAAGCTTATGGTTGAATAAGAAAAGAAACTATGTAAAATACCAGGTATTACTGCAACTATAGGCACTACGGCTGTCAAATATATTTGTTGTTATTCAATACAACGGGCAAAAAAATACTAATTTTCTCTATTTTCAAAGTANTACGGCTGTCAAATATATTTGTTGTTATTCAATACAACGGGCAAAAAAATACTAATTTTCTCTATTTTCAAAGTAGCTGTTACAGACCCTCAAACCTGCGCATGTGCAAATTAAAAAATGCATTGAAACACACAATAGACTGAGAACGAACTTATGGTGATTATTTGTTGACGGGCGAGTATTAACATACGAGAATAATGTCAGAAATGTATGCATATTTGGACGGATGTAAACATTTGGCATCGCTGTAAAAAGTCGTGCCCCAGGTGAGGCTCGAACTCACAACCCCGGCATCGCTCACGACTACTGTCTATAAGTACCGTGCGCTAACCGATTGCGCCACTGGGGCCGGTTAGTTAGTAGTAGCTGCTTGTGGAAACTCTTCCAACACTGAGTGTTTAACAGACAAATAATTATTTGCTTACTTCCAAATACAGGAAACTACTTTTATTAACGAACGTAGAGGGACTTGTCTGTTTTGTGAACATTTTCTTGTACCGTAAAACGAAGAAAGTTCTGCTTACAATCAGTAACCCAGGATTACTAAATGGACCACACGAATGCACCACAAGAAATGATTATAAATGAGAATGACTGCAAAATTCTTAGCTCAAGAGGTGTTGCTAGTGAAGTTGGTTCTTAGTTACGCTATGCTAAACAGGCAGCGTCTGATACTGAAATATAAGGTACACATTTGTTACTTCTCAGTACATTCTTACCATTCTCTCCACTCTATATTTTCGTAATTTTAGTACTTATCTGTTTTGCTAGTTCTTAGGATACTCATAATGTGTGTCGCTGAAGCTGGCATTGGACCCACAGAAAAGTTGTCATTCTAATTGAAAGAAATCTTAACAATTATACCATACACTTGGTGCTGGAATAATAATTGCCACTATTTACGGGATATTAATTTTAGGGATAACGTACAATATGCCAGGGTCAATAAGATTGGATTGATGAGGGTTTGCGGTGAAAATAACGTTCATATTCTGCATTAATAGTTACATGTTTACAGGTTTGAATCTGTATCAGAACGAAAAACGTCGTGAGATGATTCATTATGCAAAATTACGTATAGTCTATTCGCGGTTACTTCAAACTTTATGAATCGAACTTACGAAAAATCACTCCATATACGGCGTAGCGGCTATTTTGTAGTTTTATAAATATGTGATTTTCCAAAAGCGTTTTATACTCTTGTTAACATAAAAGTATCCAATTTTTTGATCAATTAATTTTTTACTAAGATTTTTATTTTTTAAAATTATATTTCATTTATAATTATTGTTGATGTAAAGAGAGGAAATATGTTTTTGGTAATGTCTAGTAAAAAATAGACTCCATGCGAAATTTTTTTTAACAGAATGCGCACGAATGCGTTGCATTGTCCTTCTGGGGTAATTTTATATACTAATTGTTTCAGCCTTATTTACGCGAGGCGGAGAAATATCTTGCAAGTAGAACTTTAGCACGACTTCAGGAAAGAGTGACGTAACCGTAAATGGACTGCGCCGAGTGTGGCGTCACATATATCCTTTCAGCGTTATTGAACTACATCGCGGTATTTCTCGTTGCCTTGTTTCCCGTCCCTTCCTACCTCCTTGGATCCCCGCCTTGATACCAGCATACTCCCTCCTCCTGTGTTTGTGCAGCGCAGAGTGCGATGTCTAGTTTAACGACGGACTCCGTTGGACCGAGCATACACACTAACCACCTCATGTAGCACCGTAGTCACTCCAACTGACTGCTGCAGGTGATGTCTCAGTCCCTGCATGCTATTGGCCAGCTGCAATCACGTGGCAACTCTGTGATTGGCTGGTCGATGTCCACACAATGTCTTATTGGCATAGTTAGAATGGTTCAATGTCATAATGACGTCATAAAGCTTGCACATGCGGGTATATAATAAGCAGTTGGGGGATCAGCTGAGAGGTTCCTTTGACAGCAGCTGACGTGGAAGGTGGATCCCCTCAGCCTGCTTTTACGGCTTCGCGTTTGAGTCAAAGTCTTATTCGGCATATGTGATGCCTTCGGACCTTCCAAAGCTAATGGATCTATGGAAGTGCCATAGAATTCTTCGGACATTGTACCAACAAAGACATCGACCTCTTCGGAAGTGCTCCGAGGAGTGTCATTGCCTTCTTCGATCGGCATGCCTACAGTAATATCCACCATCTACTTCTCCTGGCATGATGCTGTAAGAACAATTGACTTCTTCAGTCGTGACGCTGACAGCACCATCATCTTTTTCGCATGGGTCACTTACAGCGGTGTCGCCATCTACGTATTCGGGAATGTCATCGACTACATCGGATGGTGTACTTAAAGCGGCATTGTCATCGATGATTTCGTCAAGGCTTCGTTGTTGTTACTGTGACAAGATATTTGCCTACAGCCGAAGTGTAAGAAAGCACGAAAGAACTATTTGTGTGAAGGGTACTTCCTGTGCTGTGCAACAATGTGTCAAGTGTAAACGTCTGTTTAAACGAAGTGATAAGCTGAAGAGACTTATCATGAACTGTAAAGGCAGAGTTCCTGCAGTTAAGAAATGCCCTGTACTATATATTGGCAATACCACATAAAAAAACAGCATTCTAAGGCCTTAAAAAAATTAAGTTATTGGAAATAATTTTGTTGGTACGAAACACATATGTGTATACCTAGGCCATATTAAGCTGAGAATAATCAATCAATTTACAGAAAAAGTCGAAGAAGGTCCCATACAATATTATGTTTGGATGGTGTGTACCAATGTACATTTGGATGAAGAAATCAGCCGGCGGGCATTCAAGACTGCTAATGAAGCTTTGTACAACGTTGATAGCATTCCAGAGGCTGTAGAGGCTTTGAAAGAAAAACTTGTAGTGGAGAAGAATATATATGGCGCAGGGTTCCGGGTGGTTCCTTGCTAGCGTAAACTGTCTCGAATTGCGTATAAGCAGATAATAATAATTATGTGTAAAGCGAGCATGAGGCTGGAAAGACACTGCTTGTATAGTATGGAGTATGTGAGGATTCTTTTATTTTTTTATGTTTGTAGCTTGATGCACCTAAAAAAANACACTGCTTGTATAGTATGGAGTATGTGAGGATTCTTTTATTTTTTTATGTTTGTAGCTTGATGCACCTAAAAAAATGCATGTTTTCAATGCATAAACAAAAGTAATTTATTTCTCGCTATTGTTGATGTACCTTGTCCTAGCATNAAAAAAATGCATGTTTTCAATGCATAAACAAAAGTAATTTATTTCTCGCTATTGTTGATGTACCTTGTCCTAGCATGCCTACTTTCCCTGATATAGGGAATATGGTAGCCTTTGTTTTCAGATCTGCCACTACAAGCCGATACTGTAAGTGAGCGTGATTATAAAATATATATGAATTTACGTGGTCAAAATATGATGATTTGAAAGTTAGTACTTCAAGATTTCGTGTGTAGTCCAATCACTAATGTGCGTTATCGTTGATAATGTAGCAAAGGTATATGTTGATGAGTACAGAAGAAAATATTAGATTAATACTGTAATAAATTCTAAATATGTTGGATGTAGCTGTCTTGGAAGTAAGCTGTTGAAGTGTTAGAAATTTTATGTAATGAAAATGAAAACTAACGATAAACTAAAAAATTAATATGGTGGGTGAATTGCATTCGACCGAATGAGAACAAGGAGGCCCTGAAGAGGAAGGGTTGGGGGAGGGGGGTTGAGGCCTGTCGACTAATTAACTAATGAGAAACATTGGTGTTTGGTCGAACGAACATGAGTACTCAACCAATAAAAACAGTTTTGGTGGCTGAAGCGAACACAAGTTGTCAACCAATTAGAAACATTGGTAGAGGGAGTGGATGGGAAGCGAATAATTATCCAATGAGAAGCATTTGCGAGTATCAGTCGCCTGCTGGTCAAGATGCTAGAAATCTTCCAAAAACCTTTTTATAATAACATTTTTAATTATTTTTTTGATTAATTTCTTGATAAATGTTTGGAAATTTTTGTTTTTTTAATTATTTTTTAATGAACTTTCAAAATTTGTGGAATTTTTTCAGAATTTTTAGGAATTTTGAATTTTTAGGGACATTAATTTTTTTTAAGGTTAATAGTTAAGTGTCTTGGGTCACGGGTCATGATTCAAGGGTCTTGAAATAAGGGTCTTGGGTCTTGGGTCTTGCTTGAGTCTTCGGTCTTGAGTCTTGGGTGATGGGTCTTGCTTGAGTCAAGCATCTTGAGTTAAAGGTCTTCGGACTTGGGTCTTGAGTCTTGTGTCTTGTGTCTTGAGTCTTGAGGCAAGCATCTCGAGTCTTGAGTCAAGGAAATGTTTTGGGCTTTTTAGAATTTTTGGCTTCAAGGTCATCTAAGGTCAAGGTCGAAGGTCAAGGACATCGTAATGTAACATGGCTGACTAGATGGACACTTTCCGATCTGGAGAGGGCTTGTCATGTTGGGAGACTATTAAATCTGCCTGTCATCGAATCCCGGACTACCTACATGTGCATCTGTAAATAATTTTTATATTTTATATTTTTAATGTATTAATTTTTTTTTTTTTTGTGATTTTATAATTTTTTGCAAGTTTTTGGAATGTTTTGGTTCAAAGTCATCCAATGAGGGGATCGCTGCTTTTTAAGGGGAAAACGGGAAATTTTACTAGGAAAAAGTACAATTTTAAGGTAAAAAGCGAACTTTTAAACGAAAAATTGTTAATTTCAAAAGGAAAAGGGAAATCTTGAGAGAAAAAAGGGAAATTGAAGATGGTGGCGTCCAGTGCTTGACGCTTACTCCTGAATCCTTTATGCCAGATCCGCCATAATCATTATATTCCAGCACCCCTTTTTTTAAAAGAAAGATAGGTTTACTTTTTGGTTCTTTTTGAAGAGCATATGTAAGTTTTGGTAGACCTTCGTTTACATAAATTTTATTTTTCGTGCTCTTACGAAAATACGAACGACCTTGTTCTTCCGCCACTATACACACAATATCTTCGTGTGTGACTAAATATGGTCGAAATCTTTGCAGATGATACATTTTCGGTGTTATGACACGTTTGTATATAAACGTTTTTAAAGATACAATTGTTAAGTTTCTGGATGTTTTCTGAAATAATGTCTAACTATAACCTCCTATTAAATTGTAGTTCGGTGTTAACATTATACGCATTAAAGTTCTAGTAGTAACCCAGGAATTTCTCAGAACTTGACTGATGACATAGTAGACTTATTTATCTGAAACATGAGCAAACCCTAGCTTAATTGGTATTATCTCCTAGGCAAAGCATGTCTGCTCAAATTCTGTGGGCGGCTTGGAACAGACATGGTAAGGTTTAAAAGTCCTTATACATTTTTTTTTTTNCATGTCTGCTCAAATTCTGTGGGCGGCTTGGAACAGACATGGTAAGGTTTAAAAGTCCTTATACATTTTTTTTTTTAAGATAAAACGTTTACTATCAGAGAGTTAATAAAAATAGGCATTGCTACCAAATTACTAGAAGTAANTTTTTTTTTTAAGATAAAACGTTTACTATCAGAGAGTTAATAAAAATAGGCATTGCTACCAAATTACTAGAAGTAATATATAATTGAAGTAATTACTAGAAGTAATTAAAAATAGCCCCTAATCAACAGGTATTTTAATGTTAATAAAGCCCTCTGCACATGGCAGCCTTATGAAGTGAGGAAAGGGAAGCATGTATTGTTGCCTAACCTCGCGAGCTTCCCGCCACATCATTGAAGAGATTTGGGCGTATCTTAACATAAGAAGGTCTTAAGATGCGATGAGGGTGAAGTGATGTGAGTATGGAGCAGCGCCGGAATGAAGGGGTGGGAGAAACGGGAGAACCGCGAGTAAACCTTGCCGACCAGCGGCATCGTCCGCCACGATTCCCACATGCGAAAATCCACGAAAAACGGCGTCGGGAATAGAAATCGGTTCCCATACCATTTGATATGATGACTGTAATCCCTAGAACGGAGAGTCAAAGTGTGTTTCACAAAGGCGACCATTTTGATAACGTTTTTCATGTCCGCGAAATTAATGGCAAGTAAAACTTTAAGGTTAGGTTTCACATTCTTCTTGGGTTTTTTTTTNCGTTTTTCATGTCCGCGAAATTAATGGCAAGTAAAACTTTAAGGTTAGGTTTCACATTCTTCTTGGGTTTTTTTTTATTTATCTACAATTTTAATTTAGAAAATGCTCTGTAGTCCTTTATTTCGTTTACTGTGCCATTCAAATNTTTTTTTTATTTATCTACAATTTTAATTTAGAAAATGCTCTGTAGTCCTTTATTTCGTTTACTGTGCCATTCAAATGAAACAACACCACACATTAATGAAATATTAAAGTTTCTGTATTACGCTAATTGTAACAATTATATATTGACAGCTCAGATGTTATGTTTGCATAACTATCGATTGGGTTGCCTGGTAGGCTTGGCAATATACTACTATAAATTTTCTTCACTATTCCGTAAGCATTCTGATGCATATTGCTAGGATGAAAATTTAATCTCGGAATTCCTGGCAAATCTACGGTCGCACATACGTACTGCTTGACAAAATTTATTTTGACAATAAAAAAGTTTTTCCGTTTTGACCGCCATTCTGCAAGAAAAATATATGGTGAAAGGCTTTAGTTTGTGGTTGAATAAGGAAAAGAGACTATGTATAATACCAGGTATTACTGCAACTATATGCGCTACGGCTGTCCAACACATTTGTTGTTACTCATGACAACGCGCAAAAAAAAAAAAAAAAAATTTTCTCTAGTTTCAAAATAGCTGTTAGAGCCCTTCAAACCTGCTTTTGAAATTCAGAAATGCAATGAAACACATCTATTTTTAATAGACTGAGAACGAACTTATGGTGATTATTTGTTGACGGGCGAGTATTAACATACGAGAATAATGTCAGAAATGNAAAAAAAAAAAAAACTAATTTTCTCTAGTTTCAAAATAGCTGTTAGAGCCCTTCAAACCTGCTTTTGAAATTCAGAAATGCAATGAAACACATCTATTTTTAATAGACTGAGAACGAACTTATGGTGATTATTTGTTGACGGGCGAGTATTAACATACGAGAATAATGTCAGAAATGTATGCATATTTGGACGGATGTAAACATTTGGCATCGCTGTAAAAAGTCGTGCGGGTCCACTCCGAGCTTGAGTGTTGGGGCCGTAGCGAGTGCTCTACTGTCTATAAGTACCGTGCGCTAACCGATTACGCCACTGGGGCCGGTTACTTAGCTGGAGCTGTTACACTATCATTGAGAAGGTTGTGTCTGACAAATTGACTGGTACACTTATATGCTTACTTCCAAATACAGGAAAGTGCGTTTATTAGCGAATATAGAGAGACTTGTCTGTTTTGTGAACATTTTCTTGTACCGTAAAACCACTAAAGTTCTGCTTACAATCAGTAACCCAGGATTACTAAATGGACCACACGAATGCACCACAAGAAATGATTATAAATGAGAATGACTGCAAAATTCTTAGCTCAAGAGGTGTTGCTAGTGAAGTTGGTTCTTAGTTACGCTATGCTAAACAGGCAGCGTCTGATACTGAAATATAAGGTACTTATTTGTTACTTCTCAGTACAGNTCTTAGTTACGCTATGCTAAACAGGCAGCGTCTGATACTGAAATATAAGGTACTTATTTGTTACTTCTCAGTACAGTCTTACCATTCTCTCCACTCTATATTTTCGTAATTTTATTACTTGTCTGTTTTAGCTGTATTTAGGATACTCATAATGTGTGTCGCTGAAGCCGGTTTTGGATCCACAGAAAAGTTGTAATTTTAATTGAAAGGAAACCGGCGGAAATGCTGATTTCCTTCACGTCTCCTGCAACTACGTACCAGAATGCAGAATTCACATTTTTCTTCTATGTTGGCTGTGTAGTTGTAAGTCTGAATATCCATCAGTCCGACGACCCACTCACCGTCCAGCTCCAAGGGCGGGTAAAGCCTCGCCCTCATCTGGGATGTCTCACCACTTAGAATGGTGAATACCGACATACTGACTGGGTAATATAGATGCGAACGCCTTTTATGTGAAAAGTTAGCGAGCAATTATTCGCCTACGATCTATTTTTTTCCACTGCACCAGAAAGCGAAGACTCAAGTGTCCGAAGTTCCATGTGTTCCGCATCTGCTCCATCTCTAAGTCGTAAGTCAGTTTGCAATTTTTGCAGGTACTGCCGCAGTGCGGGTGAAGGACGCATAATTACCGTAACTGTCGCAGTACACAGCACATTTGCGATGTNGGTTTTGGATCCACAGAAAAGTTGTAATTTTAATTGAAAGGAAACCGGCGGAAATGCTGATTTCCTTCACGTCTCCTGCAACTACGTACCAGAATGCAGAATTCACATTTTTCTTCTATGTTGGCTGTGTAGTTGTAAGTCTGAATATCCATCAGTCCGACGACCCACTCACCGTCCAGCTCCAAGGGCGGGTAAAGCCTCGCCCTCATCTGGGATGTCTCACCACTTAGAATGGTGAATACCGACATACTGACTGGGTAATATAGATGCGAACGCCTTTTATGTGAAAAGTTAGCGAGCAATTATTCGCCTACGATCTATTTTTTTCCACTGCACCAGAAAGCGAAGACTCAAGTGTCCGAAGTTCCATGTGTTCCGCATCTGCTCCATCTCTAAGTCGTAAGTCAGTTTGCAATTTTTGCAGGTACTGCCGCAGTGCGGGTGAAGGACGCATAATTACCGTAACTGTCGCAGTACACAGCACATTTGCGATGTTTAACATACGTTAGCCATTGTGTATCATTTCCGGCCGTCGTTTCCATGTCGATTACGGCACNTTCAAGGAAGGGAGTTTCATCCCAGTCACGCCGTCGACGCACGAGATTACGCTGCTGCATATAGAAGGAGTGTGTCTGCACAAAGATTCAGAAGAGGCGAAACAGCAACTGAGTACCGAAGGTGGCCCACCTCCAGGTATATTGTAGAATGTACACGTACGTGGCATTATGCTCTACTGTCTCTGAAGTACTGTAGTACAGTGGTTGGGGGTAACATTGTACCAGTTTAGGGTAACTTTGTACCAACAGCTTTTAATTGGAATTAGGTATTTACAGCTCTTTACCTTGAATATACTTCATAGTTACCAATTTTATTTGCAAGGAACACAGTAATTTACAGAGATTTTTCGATTCTGTATTTAAAATTAAACAGGAAAGGCGGTACACAGTTTCTCTGGTTGGTACAAAGTTACTCCAAACGACTGTACCTTCTGTTACGATCAGATACATGTTTCATATCTTCTGTTACTGTGTGTTCTATACAAGTGTTCGTTTATTTTGCTTGTAAAATAGATAACGTACGACACAATTTCTCTCGTGTGTACAGAGAGTATTCTAATACTGTTAGATTTCCAGGAAGCCACGTTATTGCACGGTGTCCAAAATCGACATGCAGTATAGTGGTAAACAACACCGACAGAATTATTGATGATAAGATGCTGCCAGAACACAGCTTTCAAAATAACAACTGTATTATTTTTCATGTACCGCTATGCCTGGTATGACGGCTATGTAGTGGTTGTTTGAGAACAACAAAGACTCTAAACATAATATGCATTTACCTGCAAATCTTAAATAATATGTTAATATTACCATAATTATATATGTGCACATAAATAATTTTAATGTGTAAGGCATTATATAAATTGTGATGGATAAGAACAAACATTACTCTGCTTTTAGGGTTAATATTTCTACAGTTAATTTTAGCCATTTTTACACAACTAAGACAGAAAATATGAACTCGTGAGCTTAGTGAAATGTTTGTCAAACGTTAAATGTCGAAAATTTAAAGAACTTCAACTTAGGTTAATTTACTGGTATAGGCTGTGCACGATTAATTGAGCTCTTTTGAAAGTCCTGCGTAAGATCTACTTTTCTTATCATTTTGTATCATTTCGTTATATGTAAGGTTAACATTGCCGTGAGCCGTCACACTTTATCATTCGTAATCCAAGTGGGAACCACGGAATTCTTTACGCCAGCGAATGTGTTCATAACACGCAAATACGCGTACTTGTGTGTATAAAACAAGAAAAACTGACTTCGGTAGCCACACATTTATATATTACACTCTCAATATAATGTCCAGTCTCAGAACTGTTTTTATTAATTCGCTGCCAACTTCTCGGAGACTGCATGCCCGTGCGTAATGTAGTGTATATGAAGTTATGGGCAGTGATATTTTTTTAGAGGCTGGTTTCGAAAGTGTCGACTTTATCATGAACAGCCCTTATCGGCATTTCGCCCTATGAATTAAATCACGAGACTGTCCCTTCAGTGATGTCATCACCGGGCGCGGTTCCAATCCGCTTTTACAGGTACGAATTTATTCCAGTAAACTCACGTTTGTATAAATATGAAAATTTTTGTACTCAGTCCCGCGGCGAACGTTCTCCGTCGTCCCCCGCCGCCATTTTGCTTTGTTTTATGACGTGGTCGCCTACCGTCGACGTGAAGCGTTCAACGATGTTTAGCACCGAAAGTAATTAAAGATTAAAAAAAAAATATATTTACTATAGGCGCGCAAAAGCAAATTCTTATGTCGGCATTTCGTGTTTCGTGGTAAAAGTAACAATGCATCCCACCAGACCGAAATCTTTCTGCGCGGTTACAGCAGGAAAAGATTCGCTAACGACGAATTGGCCAAAATATGCACGTTTCACACGTGCATGAACAATTGTTCATGCCGCGTACGTGCCTCGCGTGTGTTGATGTTGGCCTCCGTACATACACACAGAAGAGTAAAAAAAAAAAACCAGTACACCTTCCTTAATATCGCGTAGTCCCCCCCCCCCCGCCGCCTAGCACGCAGAAGTGCCGCAAGACGACGTGGCATGGACTCGACTAATGTCTGAAGGTATGCAGGAGGCAATTCACACAATGAATCCTGCAGGGCAGTCCAAAAATCCAATCTGCGCCAATTTCAGAAAGGGTTGCAAGTCTGTCACGTTTAATGACTAACTCGCACACCTACAGACAATAACTCGATCACTGATAGCCATAAATCACTCTTTGCACACAAGAAATGTAAGCCCTCAGAGTCCGCGGATTCTCCAACTGGTACGCACTATATAAAGATGTGACGTAGGTTATACATGCGGTTGTCATGTACCTACCAGCGGGGTACAGATGCTGTGGAACGGAGTGGATAGATCTGGGCGGACTTTACAACGGGCACACGTTGCTTGCGATACGCTGAATGCGTTCCCGAATGCTTCGCCCGTACACGGCACTCGATCTCGACCAGACACAAAAGCACGTCACCCTGCTTGGCACGGCACAGCCGGGAACAGTGACTGCTGTAGCCTGTCTCCAGAGCTGCCCTTCCAACACACAGTCCCTACCTTGCATTAGTGCCCCTGCCGCCTGAAGGAGCTGCAACCCACGTAGCTTTGCTGGTAAATGGTTGCCTATGATGCAGAAGCTGTGGAACGCATTTTCAACGTACTCCGACGCTGAAACCTTTGTTTTGAAACAGATTCCATGAACGTGATATCATTACTCGCGTCTATTACATCTCTGTTATAACTCTGAAGAGTTATGGTTGATATATATATGCCTATAGTTTGTGTATACGCATACACATATGTTCGCGCATATAAACTATGATTTCAAACAACACCAACAAACTCCGGCAGATTATTCCTCACGAAAATGTAAGACAAAAACTTACGCACCACGTTTCTCTTAAATTATTACTAAGTGAGCTATGCAGCCTCAAAGATCAAGTTTTGAAATATATTAGTTAAAAAATATCATAAATTACTTACGTTTAAGCAGTAAGTCGGTGAACAGTGATTTGTATAACGAATAACTATACACATATACATAATACACACAAAAACCACCCCACGCGCAAATGTAAACCAGTGAAAATGGTTCCACTACAAAAAAAAAATTCTGACTATTTTAGTTATTGAACATATTAAATTTAACGGGAACCCCCACCCAGGCGGTACACCGCCCTACGAAGCGAAATGACTATGGCAAAGGCTGTTCGCGATAAACTGAACACTTTTTAAAAGCCCTGCTTAAGATATACTTGTATGCGCATTGCGTGTTATTACACAATATGTCAAATTAACATTGCCGGGTGACTGATTACTTTATTCATGCGTCGCTCAAGTGAAACAGTGAATATGAAAAGTAAATAATTTATTAATTTGATAATTTTTGCATTTATTTATATTTTTAAAAAATATAGCAAAAGAAATTGTTTCAGTGTTTACAAATTTTTACCTAATACTCTAAATTCAACGTTAAGACGCGGGACTACTTTCAATCAGTCGTAACCAATGTGACTGGGCGCATGCTGGTCAGTATGCCCGATAACATACAAGCAGGTAGGGGCGGTGACACTTTTCATAGGTTGGTTTCTTGACTTCCAAAGTACTCAATTTACCGTGAACAAGCTACAACACACTATGTCAGCATCTGGGAGGAATATTCTGGAAGTAGAAATTTAGAAGAAAAGTGTGAAGTGACCGTGAATGGATTACATTCGCGGTCACTTCACACTTTTTGAATCAAACCTTTGAAATATCACCCCATGTATAAGGTGTTTGGCTGTTTCTTAAATAAGCTATTTATCACAAGAATTTTATACTTATGTTGAAAAAATAGTATCTCATTTATGGTTAAGCGGAACTTTTACTTATGTTTTTATCAATAAATTATAACATTTCGTTTCTGGTTAATATGAATATAAGCAGAGAGAAAGTAGGAGTGTTGGTAATCTTAGTAAGACGTGGTTCTCACGCAAAGTGTTATAGCAGTGGTTGTGGGTGCGCAGAACGCGAGGCGGAGGTGCCGGTGGCGGCGGCGGCGGGGGCGGCGGACGGCGACGCGGAGGCGGGGGAGGCGGACGGCGACAGGGACGCCCAGCAGGAGGAGGCGGAGGAAGGCGGGGAGGAAGACGCCGCGCGCCACGACAGCCAGGGCGAGGTGCAGGCCGTCCCCCCGGGACCCAAGAAGCTCACCAACCAGTTCAACTACTGCGAGCGGGCCACCCTCACCTGCAACTACCCCTCCAGGGTAACTAACCAACCCCTCCTTTAGCCCGGGGTGGCGCAGGAGTGCTCGCCTCCCACCGAGGCGAACCGTTTTCGGAGTCCCGGCGGGGTCGCCCCCGGGTTTTCGCACGTGGGAATCGTGCCGAATGATGCCGCTGGTCGGCGGGTTTTCTCGTGGATCTCCCGTCCCCCTCCTCCTGGAATTTTACATATAATCAATAAAAACTTTATTAAATTATTTTTATTGGCCCAAGAATTATAATAATTATCAAATACATGTCATTTAGCATAAATGTGCTCGCGCTGTGTTTTTAAAACTGTTTAAACTATATATATCAGAATAATTAGTTTTCATAATTTTAAATTCGTAAAAATGTCTTTCTAATTTTTTTTTACTGTCTACATCTTTTAAAACATAAGTTGGTTTATATGCTTCAAAACTTTATCACTTTTAGATAACTATGTTGGCCAATTTGCTCTGTATCCTTTTTTCAAATAATTTTCTTAATTTTACTAGTTATAACTAAAGCACCGACTTTACATTTGGGTTCAGGGTCCAAAAAGGCAGACTCTTCATTTTTTTAAATAGCTTTTGCTTGTATTTATTAATATGTATAGGTTTCATTCCAATAGAGCAATGTTTTGTATTAATATATTATTTTATCACGTTATCTAAAATAATAATCAATTTATAATTAACATTCAAAGAAAAATGTTCAACCATTTATTGATTAAAGTTTTGTTTTTAATATTTTAACTATACTAGCTTTAAGTTCTGGCAAATTATGATTAATAATTAATTTAATATTTTCCAACTAAGTTAAAAAAAATATAAAATTCTTTGCTGTTGTCATTTTGTATATAATTTAGTTTTCAACTTTATAAATATATTTTCTAGTTCATTTACTAAATTTTGGCAGTTTTACATCTAACTGGAATAGCAAAGCCATATTTAGATAAAACATCAATAATATTTACATACACTAACGGTTGTGAAAAATGCAATACCAAGAAGGACACGTGTGATTGAAACGAACTTGATACCACAGATAAGGTACATGTCAATACGCAGTTATTGATTAGAATTACAGAGCTATACATGATCTCTGTCCTTGAGAATTTGGTATGGTGCGAAGCCCCCACGTGCTGCAATCAGAGCACCTAAACGTCGTGGCATGGAATCAAAAAGGTCCTGGATATGTTCCTGGGGAATCTCCCTCCACGCGGTTTGTATGCGAGTCCACAAAGCATCAACTGTGGTTGCTGGAGGTCCTTGACTAACAAGTCGCCGACTAACCATATCCCAGACATGTTCGATGGGCGACATGTCAGGCGAACGTGCAGGCCAGGGAAGCAGTTGTATACGTCGTTCATTGAAGAAGGCTGGCACATTCCTCGCCACATGTGACCGGGCATTGTCTTACGGAAATATGGCATGTGGAGTCTCCTGAAAGAGGCTTTAAAACCTCCCGATGTAGCGGTTGCTGTTCAGATTGCCCTCAATACATAGGAGTCAAGATCGCATGTTGTATCAAATGCCGCCCTAAACCATCACACTTAGCATTTTTCCGCTATGCCCCTCCACATTGTAGGCTGCCAGATTGCGGTCACCACAATAGCGTCTAACACGTATGCGGCCATTACTGTAGGACAGGTTGAAGCGGGACTCGTCCGAAAACACTACATTTTGCCACTCAGCACGCCAGCGATGGCGTTCACGTGCCCATTGCAGTCTGGGGCGTTTGTGGTTCCTGGACAATAGAAGCCGACGCAATGGCATGCGTGCCACCAGTACAGTCTGCAGCAGACGACGTCGAACCGTCGACGCAGACAGGTCCACACTCGTTGCAGTGCTCCAGTGTCGAGCCAACACTGTGGACGAGGCTGTACGGTCCACCATGCGGACAAGATGGCGGCCATCCCGTGCTGCGGTCACATTGTGTTGTCCAGTACCCACTCATCACTGCGTACGACCCTCTTCTATCCACTGGTGCTACACACACATCGCTGCCATAGCAGCATACTGTATACGGGTCTAAATGTCACGGCATGACTAACTTGTATATAGTACAGTTACTTTTTTTAAAACAACTTTAACATTTTTCCTTTTTTTCTCAATTTGTTATTATTTTTATTACTTCCTTATATTTTAGACAGTAAGTATTATCCCTTAATGAAATATTTATATTTCTTAAAAATAAATTTATTTGGATTTAAAATACATTTAATGTTTCTGAAAATTAATATATATTAAGAAAATATATACATACATTTAAATTTATTTAAAAAAAATTCTCAATATTGTTTTTAAAAACAATGACCAAACGAAAATTTATTTTAAATTCCTTTAGCGATTTGTAACCAATCAATTAATTTAAAAGTTATTTAATAACAATTTTTTTTATAATAAACAGTTTGGAAAAATTAGTATTATTTCTTCCTCTTACTACTCTTAAAATAGTGTAATCATATACATCAGCTTTAATTATGAGAACTGTGCAATTAAAGAAAAATAAATAAGTTAATCAAGAATGTAATTTAAAAATTTATTAGTTTTCCCTTGTGTTATTTTCCAGTTATTTTTATTGTTTGTACTCGATTTCATTTAAATATTATAAATTTATAGCATTATTTGGAGCAACTGGATTAACAATACTTAATAATATTTTATTTTTAAATTTCAATATAAATTAAAAAAAAAAAAGAACTATCAATATATACATTCGAAAAATTAAACAATACTTCATCAAATGTAAAAACTTTAATATATGATTGCGAAATTTGAATTAAACAAGTCTTAGGGATGAGTTCAATTTACTAAATGATGTAGCTTTAAAACATTGTCTTATTTAATTTGTATTAAATCCATTTTAACAATGAAATAATGTTTCTTGAATACAAATTTCGTACATTATTTAAAAATGCAGTCGTCAGGTACTTTTATTGAATCCTGTCGTGTAAATGTGACATTGCTTAACAATTTAATCTCGCACTTTAAGCAAACCCATTATGGGCATAACTAGTTAAAAACTAAATAATTGTGTGATCTTCCGAAAAATTACAATACTGCAAGTGAAAGAGACTCGTTAAGAAAATAAAAAGTAACTAAAATCCAGATAAAACTGGAGTCAAACTAACTCGCGACCTAAAGGATCCGACTACAATTATACTTATATTTACATAGTTATTCTTGCGCTCCAACTATAAATCTACTATTCCACAAGTGGCCTTATCTTGCCACTGTATACCATCAGTATCCTCTAGCCATCTATATTATTTCAATTCAAGACCCATTCTTGCGTCTTCCTATAACCATGGCAACGCCGCATGATGACATGAAGCCAGTATCACCTTGGATCTACCAGTGGGTGACAATAGCAGTGCTGCCTTTAGAACACATTCTACGCGCATACACACCATAGTCCAAATTACTGATTTTATGGCCGAACTCAATTCCTTGCACGATATGGCACCACAGATTACATGATAGTGGCATCGGCGATTCGCCGATCGCAGATCACGTGGTACGACGTAGCAGGTGGGTGGCTGCGAAGCTAATGTTGCGGTGCCAGTGTGTCGAGAATGTGCGGTCCTGTGCAGACGTCCACGATGGAGCCTGAGCCCATTATGTCAACCTGACAAAACTCTGCTTCACATTGACCTGTAAGTGCAGCACGTCGGGTTGGAGGTGTTGTCCATTTTCATAGTGCAGTGCTTCCTTGAATAAAACTGGGTAGGGGAAACGATTGCGCATCATTTATTCCTGTAACTCAGAAGCTCAAAATGATATCTTGTGTGATATTGGTCCTAACTAACGCTTCTGTTTTCAGAACATCAAGACGCAAACCGTTCCACCGCCGAGGAATGTATTTGCCGAGAGCGTCGCCCAGTGGATAATTTTCGACGCCTACCAAGAAGACTTCGAGAGCCAAGAGAAGGACAAGGAAAAAGATAAGAAAGAGAAAGCGGTGTCGAGCAAGAAAGACGAAACGAGGAAAAAGGACGAAGCGGTGGACCTCGTAAACCGCATGTTGCTCTCTGCCAAAGTTCTCGAGAGGATGATCAACCAAAACACCTACGACGAAATCTCCCAAGGTAATTACAACCCCTGTTTATTTTTGTACGCAATTCCCACTTTAGGAATTGTATACCAAAGATTACAAACGCCACGTAAATATTACGCAGTTAAATTTTCGAGAAGATTAATTTCCCCTCGGTTTATGTAAACAGTTATTAACACAACACAGAACTTATGTTCCCTCGATGATGAAATCACGATTTTGTACTGTTTATTTTCTGAAGTTTTCTTTCTGTCAATTTAGATTACAAATACTGGGAAGACCCTGCAGACCAGTACAGAGAAGACGAAGGGACTCTTCTCCCTTTGTGGAAGTTCTCCTACGACAAGACGAGGAGGAACAACGTCACCTACCTGTGCTGGAGCCCGCACTACCACGACTGTTTCGCTGCTGCTTTTGGAAGCTGTAAGTGTAGCTCTGGAGCATGCGTGCCAGAACGCCTTGCGTTCGTACTAAAGTCAAAACTTCGTAGGATATTCCAAGATACACCACTTCGACGAGAGAGGGTGGCATCAGAATCGGGAGCATTAAGTCTTACAACTACTTGTTTTATCTTTGTTGTAATATCATGGTAGGTAGGAATATCTTGTGTCTGAATTCCAATTAATACCACTAACAAATAATTACTCGATTTGTGTAACAAACGAAAACAGATGCAAGGTTCTGAAAACTTGCACTTGTTTTAAAATGTTGAATTTTTAATTTTTATAAAGAATTTCATTACACTCGGCTTATTGTAAGCTACTTTTAATGTCAAATTAGTGAATCGAGGGTTTCCTTTCATCCCGTTTTCTAGAATTAATTTATTAATATTTTAGGACGTCATACTACTTCGCATATTCACAGGCTAGTGGGAAGATCGATATAAATACATACGCCGAAATTATTTCCAGTTTACTCGTAAGTGAGTCTTAGGGCTATTTTTATTTACAAACTTCTATTAATATACCACTACCTCCTATATCATGTATGGTAGACAAAAATATATCAAATGCCAGTTATGTAATCAAATATGTGGTTTTGGTCTTCTATTATTTATTTAGTCTTCTTTACTAAAACATTTTTTATTAAAATTTCTACTGGTGGATTTATTTTCTTATTTTTATACTGATTCTTATCGCAGCAGTGGATCACAAATAAATTTAAATTTGGACGTATGCCTACGTAAAATGCGGAATTTCATAAATGTATTACAGTTTAGTGTCTCGGTAGTACTTAGGCTACGCCATACAAGAGTACTGTTCTGTTGTATGTCCAAGAGAGTGTTGATATTTACATGTGATTGAAGGGCACGCAGTGATCCAGAAGAAGAAAAGATGGGTTTAGAAGTTATCTGCAAACCAACCCAGTTAGTTTATATAAATCGTAAAAAAAAATCAAATTGTTTCTTGTCCTTTTACTGTAAAATACATCAATTCTTTTCGGAAATGTAAAAAATGTAAAACTCATTTGTACACAAGTTGTATCATACGATGCATATCCAACATTTCTGCATTGTAGAAATCTGCATAACTACGTACGTTAATGTAAAGTTTTGAGACTTAAATGGCCAGCGCGATAAATTTCTTTCGTCCTCAATGGCGCGAGCCGAAGAACCACCACCGGCCGGTCGGGAGTGTATTTGTAAGAGGACTGGCAACAGAGTATAGATCCGTGCTACACCTCCTTTTTTTTTTTTTTTTTTTTTNTTTTTTTTTTTTTTTTTTTGTTATGTTTTGTAGCTTTTGTCCCATTTAGGTGATGATAGTGCTTGCTACCTAGCAGGAAACTCGTGAACTGCGTGCATGCAATTTCGCTTGTATCTATCCTCGCTTCAGGCAGATAGCTCTAAACGCAAATTACGAGCAAATATGGCGTCTGATTTTCCACCTTAACGTTATATGTTCCTTGATTTTTAGAATGATTTTTTTATTGTTTACAATTTTTTTTCGCTTTTTTATAACTTTGTGGGTGGGTGGTGGTGAGGGGTGTCATAATGCATATACCAAATTTAACACCTTACTTCCCTACCTGTCCCAAAAGCTCAGTCGGCGAGGGAATCCGCCAAGCTGGCGACCCAAGGTCCAGCAGTTCAATTCCGCACTCCTCCACAGGATTATTGAGCTCTGGAAATTAAATAGCAGTACCTCTAGTGACCAACTCTAGAACTAACATGGTGGCCGAGCGAGAGTGGCACCAGCGCCCCTAGCAGGCAACAGTTGAACGAAGGACAAATGGAAACAAGATTATGGACGATGGGAGCACACTCTAGCAGCAATAAATAACATTATAATCATCGGCGGTGCACTCTAGCATGTTACGAGAGAACTACAGCAGACGACATCCAAGATGATGGGGGTCAAACGAAGGTGAGTAACTGGGAAACAAGATGGCGACCGGAAACAAGATGGCAGGTAGAAAAAAGATGGAAGGTCGAAACAAGTTGGCCAGCAAAGTTCAAGGTTAGGGACACACAAGATGGTGGCCATGACATTCTCCAAGATGGCAGAATCCAAGATGGTGGACGGCTGCTAGCTCCTTCGCCTGACGCCTTGTCCCAAAAGTTCCATTTCATATCTACTACTAGGCATCTTCCATGTACCCATACGTCCATTGGAGGGCGAGATCATGCACCTTGACTCATGACTCAGTTAGACCTTCCACAGCTTCACATTCCAATGACGGTGTTGTTTTCACCCCTCCGAATGAAGTCAGGAATTGAGGTTTGTGATCAGTGACTTCCTGGCAGCAGCACAACCATGAAGATCAGGTGCTGCCACCTACCGGAGGAGAATCCTGTCACACCACTGTCCTCTGTACCTGAGCTGCGAAGGAAGTTCGCAGCAGTCGTTGATAGGGCTGTCTGACACTTGGTTCGAGCAACACGGTTCTGAGTTCGCTTGTCGCAACTTTTAGTTTCTTAGGCCTGCCACAGTGATGCTTGCAACCTGTGCTTCAGATGACGTTTTCACTTGACGGTGATATCGCTACCAGTGGACTGGGGCTCGTTTAGATGAAGACGGGAGCTCGAATTGTTAGGTCTTTACGATGATGTCCCTTTCGAACGCACAAAACGCTATCTATTAACTCATTATGAGAGCAAACAACCATTTTTACCACCACCTATATAGCGCCCTACTGAAAAAATTCACCTGTATCCGGTGAAATTCAGCCATGTAATGTATGTAAAATATATTCTGAATCACGCAATTATATTTAGAAAGCTGTGGAATTCCAAGATTTTAATTTTCGAATAATAAATATCTTCTTTCCTGTCACAAATTACCATAAATTCCTATTGTTCTTGTTATTGAGCAGGCTTTGTTTAACGTCAACAAAAAATCTGTTTTCAGTTGACTTCACGAAGCAAGTGACTGAAGGAGGCGTTTGCCTGTTCTCCCTGAAAAACCCGTCTTATCCTGAATACATGTGCAGCACAGAGTGCGGCGTGATGTGTGTGGACGTCCACTCGAAGTATCCCTACCTGATGGTCATAGGAAGGTACGATGGGAACGTTGCAGTGTACGATGTGCATGTGACTGACAAGGAACCCCAGCACGAGAGCAACTCTGTCGCCAACAAACACGGAGGTATTGTTTGGGAGGTGAGTAGTATATTTTATAAGCATAGTCATGTGTGTTCACTATTTGTTACTCTTCTGCTTGATAATTTATTTCGAAAGAAAACTGGTGTATACCGTGTCGTAGTTCATACGCTTTCGCTTCTGTTGTCTGCGAACTGTGATGATCTGGATTTTGGTAGTTTAGAAATCTGAGAATTCACTTACCAGCAGGTAACTGTTAATGCTACCCTGAATGTAGCAACAGCGGTGTCTGCCAAAACTACTTTGAGTTCTGATATTTCGACGCGAATGAGAACCCTTATGACGACTGACAGTTATATAGGATGGTGTTAAAAGTTTATTCTTTGGTATAAAGGCGTGGTGTATTTTTATGTGGGTTTTCTTTACCCAGATGATGATATAAAGTCTCTTTACCGTTTTATAAAGTATGATTTATACTTATTTTTATATTCAGAATGTAATTAGACTCACTCCAAGCAGAATACCAGAGAGAAAAACAGCATGAATACCCGAGCTCATAATTAGGATACGTTCATCCTCCAAACAAATGTATAGTGTAGTACCTAATCATAATATTTTTTGCTGAAATGCATATCCCTCTCAATTACAACTACATTCGCTTCCTACGGAAGTGTTACACAGAACACAATTTCGTGTGCTGTACATAATAAGCAGTGAGCGCGAAATAAAATAGCAGGGTTTTTATGAGTCACATACCTCAATAAACGATTTACACCACCTGTAATTGCACATAAAAGAATGTTCGCTGTAACAGTCGGCGCATTACAAGAAGACATTCGTCAAGTCTGGCGTTGTATTCTGTATAGACGGTGTGAATTTCATCCCATACTTTCTCTTGTACAGTGAGCAACCTAGTGACTTATAAATACCAGTGCCGCAATTGTTTTAGGCCTGTATTAATGAATGGATGTTATGACACAACTAGATCTTATAAATGGTACTGTCGATATTACTCAACTTCACACATGTTGTTTGCTGGCTGTGTGTATCAACCGACAATACAATGCAAAATACACACTCGTCACTCATACGATTACTTCCTAAACCATCGATAATTTTGAATAGGTAAAAATGTGATTTAATTATGATTCATACGTAATAAGGTATGATGACGGGAAGCATAAGTTATTTTCTTTATAATGATAACATATGCGTATACAGCTTTGCATATTCTAAAACTCAATATATGTGAAGTCTGAAATCACTTTCGGGCACAGCAAAGAAACCGAAGATGAAGTATCTTTAATATACATATGTTTTTGATATTTCTGTACATTTTTCGAGTTCAAGGTCATACAAAGGTTAATGTCAAGGTCACAGAAATACAATATGGTGGTCGTGATCCATAACAAAAATTTCTCCAATTTTGTACAATTTTAAATTTTTATTTTTGCGATTTTCCCCTTTTTCAGCTTTAAGGTCGTCAAGGTCAATATAATCCACGTCGGATGTCCGAGGTCATTGACCCGCTGCTCACTTCTCCATGACCCACTGTGCCAGACTCACCATAATCATTCTACTTCCATGTCCTGTCTAGTTATTGTTCGTCTTTGTGATCCAATCTTTTCGGCTACGATAACCATCGTTTAGCCAATTTTTTTTACGTTTTACAATTTGAAAATATTTGTTACGTATCTGATTAGAACAGTATGCTTTCCATGTTGATTTTTATTAATGTCGTTTTCGGTTGTGTTTGTTTGTGTTCAGTTTTTGCCGGTCAGAAATTGTATTGTTTGTTGTCGGTGTTTTAGTGACCGCTAGGAACTCCGTTGATTCCTAGTCCGTTGTCATCACGTTTTGTGTGCGGTTTTTGTTTATGGTGTAATTTTTTCGATTGTTAATTTCATTTATGTGTTGCTACTGAANGATTTCATTTGTGTCTTGCCAATGGAACAGTCCATTAGTATTTACACGGTAATAACTCGAAAGAACTTATTGTTCGTCTGGATAATCTTCGCACACATTCAGCTGTGATATTCGATGTGCTGCGTATTCTTGAAAAGTTTAAAAAAATATAATGAAATAACAATCTGCCACTCTTCATGCATTTTCAATGCCGCTCTAATCTTGTAAACCTTTACTTCATGCACTTATTTGTCGTAGGTGAAATGGGGCAGAGACATGCCGGATGGGGAATTCAACTTCTTCTCAGTGTCAGAAGACGGCCATGTTTACAACTGGGTGCTGATGCAGAACGAACTTTCCCGCACGGTGGTCATCGCACTGTCTTTCTTGTTAAAGCAAATAGCTGGGCCCGATGGTGCTTCCATTCCAATGATGGGTGAGATGCTAGCAGGTCGATGTAATGTTGTAACGTTTCCTTTTTAATACAATTTTGAATTGGTGGTCACAAAACCTCGTAACATGTTATATATTGTATGGATTGATGTAGTGTACTTTAATCTATAACCTTCAGTTAATAATATTGCTTTTAAATACCCACGAGTCTCAAGAGTCAGATCTTAAATTCAGAGAGGTGGTAAAGAAGAACGAAACAAAAAAGTTCTTGCTTTTTTTGTCAGACAACGTGACATTGGAATCGCGCCGTTGGCTTATTAGGCGAAGGTAGAGTTTGGATAGCTGCTTCACGTTAAACACGGCATCGTATTGGATAAAGCTGCTGCCTACTTGCCTTGTTCACAGTCACAGGAGCTGCTCAGAGTAAGCCCCGTACTAACCTCTACAAACGGAACTGTAAGTGACGAGAGGCCGCGGTGGCTGAGCGGTTAGNTGTCAGACAACGTGACATTGGAATCGCGCCGTTGGCTTATTAGGCGAAGGTAGAGTTTGGATAGCTGCTTCACGTTAAACACGGCATCGTATTGGATAAAGCTGCTGCCTACTTGCCTTGTTCACAGTCACAGGAGCTGCTCAGAGTAAGCCCCGTACTAACCTCTACAAACGGAACTGTAAGTGACGAGAGGCCTGCTCACCTTACAACAAACGAATCGAGTTCAATCCCGGTCGGGTCACTCCGGGTTTTTGCATGTGGGAATCGTGCAGGGCGATGCCATTGGTTTGCGTGTTTTCTCGGGGATATCCCGTCCCCACACACTCTCATTCCGGCGCTGCTCCATACTCACCTCGATCACCCTCATCGGCTCTCAAAAGCTCGCTGTTAAGAGCAACCCAAATCTCTTCACTCACTCACTGTAAGTGACGAACAGTTGACTGTTCGAGTCTCTCAAAGATCTCACAGAAAACACCGCGGCTGCAATTTATATTTATTCGATCTGTCATTTACAGAAGTTGCGTACATTAACACGTCCATTTTACACCTCAGAAGTTCAAGCTAGTGAAGTCAGGCGAACGTTTATGGCCAAGAAACATGACCGCCACGATGAACAACCTATCTGCAAAGACTTTCAAGAACACATAAACATTACATGAGAAATGCGATGGGCAGCCATCGTGCTAGGACCGCATGCGTTGACTTATAGCCAGTAAAAGAAGGAGGGATACCTGGCGAAGATGCAAAAAGGCTTCGCCGTAGAGACGGCGTGGAAGAAACATTACACCAATCATCACATATCAGGCAATGCCAGCGCGGTTACAGAGAAGCGTTGTTTGTGGCTTCGCACAGGCGTTGCTCGCGAGTTCTTCCTTGACCCACGCATAATTTATTGTTTCGGCTGTTCTGTTCCGTTATGAACAATTACTCATCAGAAAAGAACAATGGAATTTACAGGATCACTGACGCGCTGCTGCAAGAACCAACATGATCGCCTTGGATGAGGCATCACGTCATACAGAATCCTTTCTGTTCTCAGTTTGGGGCAAAGTTGCCAGTCAGTTGAAAATTGACATAACATTTTCACAGGAATCTAATTTACTTTACTATTCGCATAGTACATTTACCAGCATTTTCCAAAATTAAATCGTGACACTTTTAGGATGAATGCTTAGATAAAAACACAAGAGTCTATACTTTCGTGGTAAAATAGTAACTGGCGATAACAAAATATAATTAGTAATATTTAAAAACAAATATACTTAAAAATTGAAAAAAAAAAACACAACCGTTATTTTACTAACCAAAAAAATATTCTTGAACTACTACTGTGTCTGTTACCTATCACACCCACAGTTAATAAGCACCATTCGTCGGCTCTTTGCAAAGCTCTCAATCAAAAAAAGTATCTAATGTTAAGCTACTATTAGAAAAGAGAGTTAAGAAATTGGCAATTATTTCACTAATTACGTAGTTTCGTAATGGTAGATTTAAAGAATTAACTTTTTTTTTCTTTTGTGTGGGATGGTTTGCTTGGTTTGTAATAGTTATGTTGGTGTAAAATCTGTTGGATTTCATTCAGTTATTAGAAAACTGAGTGAATATATATATATATATATATATATATATATGTATATACTGTATAAGGTGTCTATGTATGTGCGTGTGTAATTGCACACTCAAAGAATAACAGCAATTTAATATTTTGCAATATTTTAAAACTCATTTATCGCAGTGTTACTGGCAAAATGTCATTAAAAAGAGTAATTTTTTCTTTCAAAAATACTACATTTTTATATTTCAAGAGTAGTTTTTGCAATCTATGGGGTGGAAAATTACTGCATCTGCGGTTAAGTTATCTTGATAAAATCTGAAGAGTAAATGAATGTTGAATTGATCTTATTCGGCCTGATTCTTCTTGATAGTAAGCTGCAGGCTTTCTCAGCATTTTCAGGCCGGTTATCCTGGCTTGCGAACTATAGCCTCGTCTTGCTTGTTCACGAAGCCAAGATAACCAATATCTCTCTTATAATATGAACATGTGATACTTTTACTCCTTCATTAGTCTAGAGAGTCATACTCACAACTGATCAGTGCTTGACTCTCTCTGCCATGGTGGTTGCCCATGTTCACTGGAAAAATAATTTGCACCTAAACCTTAAGGGAACCACCTGGCTGAAGATATTTTGCGTATTGGAGTTGAGTTGAGAGATTTGGACGGCTCTTAACAACTAGGTCTTGAGAGCCGATGAAGGTGAAATGAGTTGAGAACGGAGCAGCGCCGGAATGCAAGGGCGGGGGAAACGGGAAATCCCCGAGAACACCCACCAACCAGCGGCATCGTCCAGCACGATTCCCACTTTCGAAAATCCGGGAGTGACCCTGCCTGGGATTGAGCCCGGTTCGCCTCGGTGGGAGGCGAGCATCCTAACCGCTCAGCCACCGTGGCCGCCTTGCATATTAGAGGGGCGAAAGCGCTAAGGGCGACCCAGGTACACGCATACATTCTCTCATCGCCTCTAAGCGCAAGGCACTCAACTGGCGTGCAGTATTTCCGTCAACGCGCCTCAATTATATTTTCAGCTGCGAAAATATCGTTTCGTTATGTAATAAGAAATATAAGTGTGTGACGTAAGTCCCTGAACTAAACTGGAGCACGTCATATTAAAAAAAAAAAAAAACGCAACCGGAAAGGTACTAATAAGTGCGTTTTATTTGTACTTGTATTTGTTCTTTATTGTGTGTTGGAAGTTCGCGTACATTTATTGTAACGATTTCAATACCACATTACAAGGGCAACAAAATTGACAGTACAGGCATACTTCTGGTCCCACTTGAGTAGGATACAGCACCCCATTAGCCCTGTATGCGCATAACTGGCTGTATCCTCTCCACAGGCAAGTCGCCTTACAGCTGTTGCAATTCGCTCTCGATGGCATGCAGTTCAATACAGGGTCGTAGTTGATGTCCCAGCTGATCCCATTCATGTTTTCTCGGGGACAGATCGGTGCATCTTGCTGGCCAAGAGAGCACCTCAACTTGTCACAGGCATTTCATAGACATGTGTCATATGTAGACGAGCATTTCATTTTCGTAAGATTGCAGTAAAATTGTTTTCTCTTGAGGGGTAACACATGAGGATACAGGATATCACTGACGTACTGATGTGCCATCAGGATCCCTTGAATCACTACCAGAGGTGACCCGAAGTCAATTATTACGGTTCCACACACAATGATGCCAGGAATAATGCCGATGCGCGTCTCTCCGCATTATTGGCAGGATATTTCCTTTCCCCTTGGCATCATCATACTCGCACATGAGTCATCCGTGGTAATACAGATACGAGATCATCACTGAAAATGATGTGCAGCCATTCCATTTTTCATCATCCCATGCCTCCTCCCACATAGCACTGGTTATCCATCGGATATTCTAATTATATACACAATATCTAAAAGTCACAAAGTGAATGTATTATGGTTATCCTTTCTATATCCAGTAGTAGAGATATCTGTTTGTTCCACTTATTGGATATCCATTAGATATTACAAGACCGCCAAAGGCCATGTGACTAAATCTAAAAATGTATATTGGAAATCCAAAAGATCGATATCACATTTTGGATATTGGGTGGACATTTGGATATCTCTTGACAGTCTTTTGGATGTAACTTTACTATTTATTGATCTCTCAGGATATCTTGAACGTCATAAAGTGACATCCATTAGATATTCTTTGGATGTCTATGTGCTACATGGACTAGTCATGTCATGAGTCCAAACACCACCATCTTTGGTATGCTCATAGGGCTGTGAACTTTTATTCCAGATTATGCCAATCGCCTAAACATTGCGTGGGCTGACACTAGGTGATTTAGAGTTCCCAGTGACTGTCAGGATGGTGTGGCACATTCTCCCCACCTCAGAATCCACCACAATTTCCCATCTTAACCTCCGCAAAATCCCGCTCTACAGGAATCTGTGAATCTTTAATTCCAAAAACAATGAAACTGAGAAAAAGACCCAATATTAGCCTCCTAAGATTGGTAAGAGTATAAAATCAAATAACAGCGATGTATCTTCTTTTTAGTATAATGATAGCTTTTAAATGATATATTCTTCCGAAATTCCACTCAATTATGTTGCAAAAGACAGAAAACATTTCAAATAACATTAAAATTAATATACAATACTATAAAAAAATGTTAACTTGCTTCTTACAATATCTTTCACATTTATCAATCCATGAAATTGTGCCGCTCTAGACGAGAGGCTTCCCAGAGAAAAATGCATTAAAAACTCAGTACTTCACTGTCTTTCGCGTATCCCCTTGATCACAGCATCCTATCAGTCCTGCAGCCGAGGGTGCTCCCTTCGCCTGACACCTGAGCGTGTAGGTAGTATTCACTGATGTTGATTTCGGCACCCACATAACAGTCCTGAAGCCGAGGTAACTCCCTTCAACTGACGCCTTAGGATGTCGGTAGTGCTTCACTGACGGACCACACTCACTAATCAGTACAGAGCCAGGGATGCTCTCCCCACCAAACACTTTGCAATACTGGTAATGCTCGACTGATTCACAGCTCTCACACACCCGACTCCAAAAAGCCTGAAATCTCTATAATTATACACTGCACAGCTTCCTTCACGTCCTCGAACCACCTTGACACTACTACTCACCCTAAAGGTCACTCAAAGCAGAAAATTCCCACGAGTTCCTTTCTTCCTAAGAGCATACAAGTGTGAACTCTTGTAACCCTTTTTCTGAAGGCAACTCCCCACTGTAATAGTAAGTCCCAATTCCTCTCTGAAAAAGATAACGTCATACATTTATACTTTAACTCCAGTAGCGTCTCGCTCACCACAGCATAAGGTGGCATCAATCATCGCAACACGAAGCGCGACTTCTAACAGACAGTGTTTGTCCGCTGCCGTCTCGAACTCGCCCTGGGATATAAATGTATGCCTGACTCCCCCTTCCCGCTAACCCCGCGCATATAGTCTATTGTAAAATGTCCGAAGATAGCCAAGGTGGATGCAGAAAAATCTAAACATTGCATCATTCTCCGCCAATCACATACGACTATAAAGGACACTTTCTTGGTGTGCAACACAATCCCCTAAGATATTGCAGGCAGCAACCCGCACAGTAGCAGTGTTTGACAGATAGGAGTACTCTAAGGTGTACCTGCATTTTTCGGTGATTCCGTTCAGGAGTTACTGCGGGCACAGGATTCTTCTGCCATTCACAAAAGTCCTGACACTCGATGCGAATGCATGAAAGCACTTTCAGAAAGTAAACAAAATATTATTCAAAAACAATGCGGAATACAAATTGGAAACAGGCAAAAAAAATGTAACAGGAACACTCCATCACAATGGCAGGCGCAGATTCCATAGGGTCGCACAATGATTGGCGCACAGTACGGCGAGTTTCCCTTGGTGTGGTCTGTCTTTGTTGACCACAACCTTGACGATGTGTGTGAGTGCCCTCACATACACCTTGAATATCGTGTTACAGTGGCATCGTTACGCTTCACATGTTTTGCAGTTGCACAAAAAATCCCCATGTCCTCATTTAGACTCACAATGTGACCCCAATCATACTCTGTCAAATACTAATGTATCTATAAGGAATGTCGTGTGCCCGGTAACATTTGTCACTGTTTTGACTGACTGATGCTCCACACATGCCTTATAACAGTATCACTAAAATCGTGGCATAATTAATAATGAACTATGGAGCCCTTTCTGGGTGGTACAGATAATGACAACACTAATAGTTTACACATCCAGTGATAGTACACATGTGTACAAAATTACTTGCAATTTGGACCAGACCTTAGTGCTTCATTTTTGTTATTTTAATTTGGTAAATATTTAGCTACGAAATAATTTTTAAACTTTGTATATTCAATGTAAAACATATTAACATGGCCTCTTTTGACAAACTACATATTTTTATCTGCAGGAAGTTTTCTCCCATGGCAAGAAACTGGCGTGAACCAGGCGTTCACGGTTACCTTTGTGCCCACTGTAACTGCCGCAGTAGTGTCCTCCACTCCAGATGCACCATACCAGCGCACATGTGTGCAAGAATGATAGTGTGTTCAGTGTATATCAAGTGTATTTGTCCATGTGTGATAGTGCACCGTGTCATTAATTATTCAGTTTAACAATTTAATCATTATTATTTACCAATATAGTTTCGTCAGTATAGTGCATTAGTGTTTAGTATTTATTCAGTATTGATGTATACCATAATTATCGTGTGTCAAAACAGTCATCACATACATAGCCAGCCAGGGACATGTGACATTTTCAAGTTGGCAATGCAGTGGCTGCTACGAGTCAATACTTATATTTAATATTAATATAATGGTGTTTTATTATGTAAATACAAGGGTAATTGTGTTTTATTGTGTTTAATTATGTTTATATAAGGTATATCATGTTTACATCTCATTAGCATTTTAAGTCGCATTTGTTTCATCTCTCCACCGCCAGGTGTCGGCCGTGCTTAGGTGGCACGAGCCGATGCATTGCTCAGCACAGTAGGCAACCTCATATCGGCGCGAGCGGACGTGGTAAGGCTCTCATTTTCACAAGAACCTCGGTACCAGCCTCTCAGGCTGCAACCTCACTCAGCAATCGCATCATCATATCATTCACGAAGGAACTAGTATTTTTATGTTAAATCTCACCGAGGAGAGATCAGCGTCACGCGTCTTAAGTAATTATAATCCAGCAGTGTGTTTATATGACCACGCGGTCACCACGTGTTTGATCAAAGTGTTCAATAAAATAATTATATACATCTAAAACTTGAGTGCCTTTATTAATTCAGGTGTGTGCAGCGGCCATACAGCTCGCAATTTCATAATATCTGACGGTGTATTACCAGAGAACCCCTGGGCCGTCGGCCGAACGACCCAAAAATCTCATCAGCTCACCGCGGAGCTGTGGCGCGCCAGGCAATTCATAATCATTTGAACTGGGCGACAACAAACGGCAACAGCGAGTCTTTATGTTTAAAATGCGTGCGGAAACTAACTAACACAAACCCTTTTTGTGCGAATAAGTGTGTGTGTGTAAAGAAGGAACAAATGCGCGACGACTAGCGGAAAACATTAAAGCGAGCAACAGTGAACTAATAAGAAAAGCCATTATGAGCACCACAAACGGTAAAGAAGCATGGTTATGTGTCGAGTGTAACCGACCGCGGGTTTTCGGGAATAACTTGAGCTNCATGGGCCCCTACCCCCGCACTTCCACCGGGAAAAGGTTTATCCTGGTCGTGAGTGACTCCTTCTCAAGGTGGACCGAAGCATACGCAGTCTCCAGCGCACGAGCCCACACAATTGCGAGAACATTNCGAGCCCGCACAATTGCGAGAACACTGGAGGCAGAGTTTTACCCTCGCTGGGGGTACCCACAGACCCTACTCACCGACAACGGTACCCAGTTCATTGGGAAATACTGGCGTGAGTTGTGTACTCGTTGGGGGGTAAAACAACATACGACTGCCATATACCATCCGAGGGCAAACCCCACCGAGAGGCGCAACCAAGACCTCAAGACACAGCTACGATTAAGAGTGGGTGACGACCACACCAGCTGGGCCGAACACCTACCCGCAGCCTTATTCACCATAAGGAGGCGAGTAAACTTGGCCACAGGTCATACTCCAGCAGCAGTCCTGCAGGGCCGCGAGCTGATGCTGCCTGGGGAGTTTGCCGCACGTCAACCAGGGGCAGCAGAAGAACTTAAGTTTATTTATACTCCTGTACAGATTTCATTCAGAAAATTTACAACTCGCATATCAGAGTCGCCAGATTTCAGTACCTAAACAATGGGATAAAAGTTCAGAGTATCGTTTACATTATTGTTGCTAGGAACCATTTTAAACATATTACTGTAGCAAAATAGAGTGCAAGAGAGGTTTTGTATAGTGCTTAACAGTTGAGATCTTAAGAACTAATAGGAATGAAACAATGTGAATATTGAGTAGTGTTGGGATGCAGAAGTGGTGGGGACAACGGGAGCACCCATTATAAACCGACAAACCAACAGCAATATCTGCAACCAACNCCCATTATAAACCGACAAAACAACAATAATATCTGCAACCAAAATTTCCCATATGAAAAAATCTGTGTTTCACCTCGCAGGGAATCGAGCGCATTCTGCCTTGGAAAGGGGGGTGGGGAGTTGTCTGACTGCTACACCACAGTCCTGTACAATAGAGACCATAAGTCTAGAACTATTCAGAGTATTATGAATAAGAGACTCATATTTGTGTGTTGATTATTTTATGAACTTCTGTTGCAGCATGTGGTACGACAATAGCATTCCACCCATCAAAAAGAGAAATATTTCTTGTTGGTTCAGAAGAAGGTTACATTTTCAAATGCAGTACAGCTTATTCGTCGATGTTTCTAAATACTTATAAAGCTCACCATATGCCGATTACAAAGATTGCATACAATTCATTTTATCCTAACATATTTGTTTCAAACAGTTCTGACTGGCGGGTCAAGATATGGGAAGATGATCAGAGGTGCGTACAAAATACTTTTTATTACTTAGTTCTTATGCTTACATCCACGAATTGAAATGATTCTGAAAATGGGCGTAGCCAGGATTTCGATTAATTGGGAAGGGGGCAATTTTAAAGTTGTGACGGTTATTAAAGCGGCAACTTCAGAACAACTGCTAGTAATATCTGAATAGGATAGACTTGGTTTTGTTTTTCATATCATTGTTTCAATATGTAAGGCAAGTTTCCCAAGACAGTACTATGCTTTCTGTTTGCATGTTTTATTTATTCTGTGTTTATTCCTAAAACTTAACAACATATAAAATGTTTTTAGGTGTCCGACCCCTTGTACAGAATCGAGTCTTTCGACAAACCCAGAGTCAAGGCCGCAGGTTTCATCATGTTGTTCACATTCAAAAACACACAGTTACTGTATGCCTCGTGTTTTCAGTCGGTCTAGGACTGGCTGAGTCCAGCTGACGTGGGTGTGCTGGTTTTAACGTAATCCTGGTCAGTACACACAACGATGGGCAACTTGTCTCCATAATGGGAACTTTAATATGGGTAATCTACACTCTTTCCTCAGTTGTGACAGTTTCGATCCTCGTGGGTGTGGGGAGCAGTATTTTTGTGCTGTTCTAAACTCAGATTTCTCATCTGACAGGATGTTCCTGGATGCTCGTCGAAATAGGTGAAACACCACTTGTATCACCTCAATGAGTTTTTAGCCGTATTCTCGTGAGCCAGAAAAAGTAAGGAGCATCAGATCTAAATTATTTTCATTTTCCTGGTCAACTAAATGAACAGGCACGATCTTGTCATTCTAGCCCAAAATGGAGGAGAGCCAGAGTGCAACGATGGAGGAAACTGGCGTAACTAGAGAAAACCCATCAGCCATCGGCAATGCCTGACACGCTAGCCACTTGCAGAAATCTGGACTCGGATCTGTGCAGATCGAGCCCAAGTCAGCGAGGTGGGAAACCAGAATCATGAATGCTCGAATAAGTTGCTCAAAACCATCTGGCGCCCAGATATTGAAATATGGAAAATAAACTGGCAATTGTTTTGATGTGTACTGAAAAACAGATGTGTATCAATCACATGGTTTACACTCAGCCATACCTTAAATGCAAACTATATAATTCTGTCAGAAAGCAGTAGTGAAAAATAGTGTTAACCAGAAGTCACACGACCTTGAAGCATCGTCACCATGCTCATCCTATAACATATTCACATTTCAATATATCTTGCATATTCTGTTAAAATTTTAGATAATTTTTTTTGTGAATTTTTGTAGTAAATTTTATTTATGATTCTTTTTTCAGCGACCCCCTGTTTATTTTCGATTTGGGATCTCCAGTGAGCGATGTGGGTTGGTCACCATTCTCCAGCACAGTGTTTGGGGCCGTCACTTCTGATGGGAAGGCGCATATTTTTGATTTAAATATCAACAAATATCGCTCTATTTGTATACAGAATATCGTTTCCAAAAGAAAAAATCAACTAACGCGACTGGCTTTTAATTACAAAGAGCCAGTGCTTATTGTCGGCGATGACAGGTAAGCCATCTTATTCTGTGTTTATTCCTATAACTCAACCAGATATAAAATGTTTTTAGGTGTCCGACCCCTTGTACAGAATCGAGTCTTTCGACAAACCCGAAGTCAAGGCCGCAGGGAGCATTCTAATATTTTGTTGCATGATTCACAGCTTATGGGCAGTAAGGTAGTCACATAGTTGCTGTTATTTGTAATGTTGTTCACTTGTACGCTCATAAGTTGATAAACAGTCTTTTGGACCATTAGTGTGTTCCTGGTTTGCCTTTACCGATATATGACAAGGATCTTTATGCTGGATAAGGGGGTAGATAGAGAAAATTAATTCCTGACCACTGGTAGGATCACTGGTTGCTCCTACGTGTGTCTGCACAATCCTTCATGATTTTAATTATAATTATGCATGCCTGATAGCATTCAGTTTTATCACAGTGTACGAAGTGACTTGTTTCAATACCAACATATAGGTCATCGTTGGCTGGTAATAATGCTTTTATGTTTGACATGGAAGTTTCAGCTCATCTGTGTGTGGCAGTGCGTGATTTTGTGAATGCTGTGTCCTTGTTTAGTGTTTATTTGCTTTAATTTCCCAGTTTAAATTTGCCATCGCCCTTCAGGAAAGCGCAGCTGTGGACTTCGTCATCTCGGAAAAATTTGAGACTCTTGGAACAACCTTGCTACCATCACTTCCTAGCTTAGCCATCTTGGGTTTTTGGTGAGAAGGGGACAGTTTGTTGCCAAGTCTCTCTTTCGTCGTTCTGCGAACCCAGTGGTGCACCTAGGCAAGCCTACACTACAAAAAATCTCTGTCCAAACCACTTTCGCTTCCTTCCCCTTGTCAGGAGACAGACTAGGCTTCCATGACCGGCTAAAATTTAAAGATAGCTTACCTGGTCCAACTAAATTATTCATCTCATAAATGCTTACTTATGAGCAATTATCAGTTTGTCTATGTCTGTGCTGGACTTAAAAGAAGGTAGAAAAAACAATTAAGGGAAGAGAGTGTAGGTTCAAGTCGTCGCAGAGCACATATAATGCCCTGGATAACTGCCAACTTTGTAGGATTCCTTGGATTTTTATTTACTCAGAACCCATATATTTGTCATTTTTTCAATATGTACCCACAGAAAAGGACACCAACCTTCTCAATACAACATGCATAATATAACACATAAAAGAGATCTGTGGCCGGTATTATCAATGGTTATAAGTATGCATAACACATTTCGGTAAAACGGGATAGAAAATTATCAGTCGATTCATAGTATACTCTGATAAAGTTAATCTCGAGACCACTAGATCATATTAATTTTTAAAGACGTGATTGGATTAATGGTGAAATCTTCAAGTAATACATGGGCTTATCAACAACTACTATTTTTATAATTATAGTTAATTATTTATATTAAACTGGTATAGATGAATAAACAGTTTAATGTGTTTTTAAGCATGTTATAAAAATTTTCTACAGAAATTATACTAATACATTTTTCTAAATACTGATGGCTGTTTTAAGCAATTATCCTTCCTGAATAAGTTTATACGATATTAGTATGATTAGTCATTTTAATTTCTTTTGTGGGAAAAAATGATTTTTGTTTGTTTTAACAGAGGTGGTGTGACAAGCCTGAAGCTTTCTCCGAACCTCAGAAAGGAAGAAAAGCCATCTAAAAAGGCCCCATCAGCGAAGCCTCGTCAGTTAGAGATAAACAAGCTGGAAAAATTACTTGCTCTTGTGCGTGATCCTCCTGCTGTAACCAAGCCTGTAGATTTCAGTGTCCCTCAAGATACCCAAAAGTATTAAAATGTCTAAATACATATTTCTAAGTGAATTTTTATGCAGTTATTTATTACTAATAACCTTGTCCTGGGAAGCATAGATGATTAGGAATGAGACATAATTGGATTCTGTTAATGTGTGATGAGTATTGCCAGACATATCGAAATTTGGCACCACATGTATTCCTGGTGGTGGCATATCAAACTAGTCTTCTTTAGTGTGTGTGTGTGTGTGTGTGTGTGTGTGTGAGCGGTAATATTTGTTCCTTTCGTAGCTGTTGTGGTTGCACTGCTAGAATTGTGTTGATTGGCGCCATGTACACCTAAATCTGTTGAACAATACACTGACATAAACCGTACCCCATCTTAGCCAAGCTTGACCACGTCAACACCTACACTGCAATTATATGCATGTGGCCATAATTCAAGTGGACCATCTGGCCATGTAACATTACAAATGCTGTTCGAATTGAGGTTCCGCAACATCCAATACAATCAAATCAGACAAATCTTTTAACTCCAAGATTTTCATAAATAGAAACTTTCATATTTGAATATTCTTGCCACCAAACACTGGAACAGCTACCACCGATTTTATGGATTCCATTTTGCATAAACCAACTCGTGTAAGCTCCTTCAGTTCACAAATATTTCATTACAAAGATCGCGATTTTCCCATATATCTTTACAAACCAGCATAACCTTCCTCTAAACCATGCTCTGCTTCCATGTTCAATAATTGTCCTCTGTCAGATTTGCAATAAAACATTGCCACGTCCCTTTCATTACTTTATTAAAAACCCAACTGAACAAAACCCAGACAAAAAAAAATTATAATCTCTCAGAGAACAAAAACAGAACACTAAAGTTAACAGCTTCGCCAGCATCACAATACAAACTTTAACAGGTTTGCAAACCTCACAAAACAAAAGTTAAAATCCTCAACCTAAGTCAGTTTAAAGAAACATACAAGCAAATAACACCATAGCAGCTCATTTATTCATATCACTCAAAACTTGCATCGAGAGAGAAAATTACGAAATGCAGGAGGGATGTCAGTTCCCTCCTGGCACCCTAGTGACCTCCCACACCAACATAAATAATTTAGTAGAGAAAAGGTGCCCGCAGGTTAAAAAAAAGAAGTAAAGGTCACTGGTGCTTGCCAGTATGGGCGAAATTTGCCATGCTCGGCGTGTATTCTTTGAGGAATGGTTGTCATCCGTTAGAGGGCGGAAGGGGCTTGGAGCTAAATTTGCCACATATACTATCCCCACTCCTCGCAAAAGGGTGCCGGAAACCTGACCAAATAAGGGCATGGCAG
>NQII01002980.1:163807-213221 GCA_002778355.1 Clitarchus hookeri
CCGCCGGGGATCGAACCTGGATCGCCATGGTGGGAGGCGAGCGCCCTGGCCATTACGCCACCGCTGCCCCCTTACTCTTAAAAGGAAACAATATATGTACTTTTGTGATACAGCAGTAGAATAGGCGACTGTGCTGCTATCTGTTGGACACTGGGCACTTCAAAAGCCACGCCCACACATAATTGCACATTTTCCATGTGCGAAATACAAATTTACAAAAGAGGTCCCTGAGTTTTATACGCGGGCTCATTCAAAGCCATGGCAACTATTGTTTATGAAAATTGCCCTACGCAGGAAATTTAATGAGTACAGTTGAAAGTGTACGACATGTACCATTTAAATGTGACACCACACATGAGGTATGGATACAGGAATGTCCCGCAAGGAATATAGACAAACATGGCTGCTTGAAGTCACAATTTAATTGTTATATTCTCGCACAAACTGTATACACTCATGTGAACTAGTGGATATCGTAAGTGTATGTGCTGTTTATGATCCTTCAAAGTAGTCTCCGAGGTTATCCATGGTTCGTTGCCAGTGATGGGGTAGATCTCTTCACAGCATTTCAACAGAGATGGTACACAATTACAAGTCTCATGACACAAAAAAAATTATTAAAATAAAACACTGAAACGTTCGGGATAAACATCCCTGATCCTGCAAAGAGTCAGAGTTCTTAATTATCAGCTTAATTACACACAAAACCTTATTACTTGGCGAATCGAAAATCACATGGGAATTTTATGTCTGTCAAGTTCTGGGGCACTCTGCGACCCGAACGGTCAAGTTAAATTTAAGACTGAATATTCGACACATAATTGTTTGGCTTAACCAGATAGACACTTACACACTAAAATTGCATAAACACTTTAAATATCATTACCATGATATCCTACACCTAATTAAATATTCACGTGGCATACGTTTACTCTGTTTTTACAATGCACTGCCATAAGGGCGAGTTACACTAACACTTACCCATGGACTACAAAATATACTGCAATTTCCTACATGTGTTTTCACTTGATTCATGTCCTAATTAGCATTTATTACTCTAAGGTTGCAACAGACACTAAACTGGCTCACTCGGTAACAGGTCGTGACCCGTTCATTAGTGAACGATGCTAATGTGCATCGTAATACACAGTGTGCATTTTCCAAAAGCCACCCTAATGCAAAGGCTGTGGGCCGATTATGTGGTGAGTGTGCCACAAGACCACACAGGAGTGATCCACGTCATAATATTTATTAATGTGATATATTATCAACCAGGCATGCTCAGTACTATGGTTAATTTCTAAAACAGCCTAGTGGTATGTACGAACTGTAACCTACACTATCTTGACTTTTTTATGAGCAGGTGCCACTTGGAGTCGAGAAATACTTAATTATTATGAATAAAAATGTACTATCTGACAATTTCTCCCGAATTCCTTACTTCAAAATTGTACATATATGATGTAACGTCCAAACTGCTAGATTTACCATTTTATTAAAGATGGTAAACCATTTTAGCAGTCTATAACAAATCTTCAGTTTTATGTCATCCTTTTAAATACAAACGAAGTCACACGACTCTATCCGTGCATAAGCGAAACGGATGTGAAATTTGTAAATGCAAGTTCAATCCTTTAATTAGAATTTAATATAAAGTATTTGTGATCTTAAATGTCAATACAGATATTGTTTCAAATATATTGTATTGTGACCAAATGAATGTACAGTGAAAGCCCTGACATGAGACCAAACTCAAGGGACTTCACGACCGTTCTCTGCGCCACAGTGAAAACAGCAGTCCAGGCCTAGCACTGAGCCGACAAGAGTACCGGGTGTGGCCATCAGCAACAGTATCTCGACGGTGTTTGGGAAAGCACCCACTTCGCCCAGCACGGGGTGTCATCTGATGGTACTACTTTGATCCGACCATGTGGGCACGTTCCCCTGTAGCTACTATCGGTAACAGTTCGGAGTTTTTGTCTTCGATGTCGGGGATGCGATGTCATTTGGTGTGTGTGCCTTTTGACGATTTGACGAGTTTAATGGGATTTCGATTTTTTTATATTTCGCATTAGGAGGATTATTGAGATTTTGATATTTATTCGATTTTTGTGGTATTCACTGACTGCACATGCTACATTCCTCAGGCCAGGTGCTCTTGCACCGCACTAGATGAAGTTAAGACCATGTGGGCGACACCAGGTCAGACTTGTCGTTCAGATCCCAACTGACTGGCACATGTGTTCACACTCAGCGCAGGGCGTAGCATGCGTGAATTGGTCACCAGGCTTCGTAACGGCCCTTATCAGGATACGTACGAACAACCTACGCCATTGCAAAACACAAAGTGTTTAGGAGTGTTAACCATTGTCTCACGACTATGGCACCCTTCTGGTGTGGCTACAAAAGTCATTTTACAACATTTTGCAACTTTGAAAACTTTCAAAAATTATGTTTTCAAATTTTGATAATTTATGTTCAAACATGCTAGAAATTGTGACACTCATTCTAGGGCACCTAAATGTGTTATCAAGCTACGTGTCATAAACATAGCAAACAAATCATGTAAATTTCTAACCAACTTACAAGGGTTGGAACTGTAAGTAAACTTCACAAGTTAATCAATGTAATACCATTTGTATGTGTCTTAAAACATCCTTCAAGTGTTATGTGCATGTAAATAGCCAAAAATGGCTTTTCATTTACTTTTGTAAAACTGCATCAAAATTGGCACACAGTGTGTTTACAAAGCAAACAGTCATGTGTGTAACTGTGGACAAATAAAACGGTGCCAAACATTCTCAAACTGTTTCTGGCACCAGTGGAGTGTCACAACATAATGTTTAAACATATTAAAACAGTATTAAAATAAGTTTCAGGACCTTCAAACACATTTTCAAAACATTTTGGCAAACATTTCCATAAAATTTCAATATGGCGGAGGGGCACGTGGTCAACAACGGCCATTGCCAATAGCATCCCTCATTCCTGAACGAAGTGGCCCTCTTTTGTCACCCCATCACACCACCCCGGTGACGTCATGCGCCACTGGAAAAGAAAGGGATCTGAGCTGCGACGAAGATACACGAGGGCGTGCGAGCTGCACCCTCTATTCCCAGCTCCCACCATTTCAGGCCGGTCCTACCTGCTCATGGATTGTTAGGGCGGAGTCCCACGGCTGAGAGGTCTTTAACCCTGCGTTAGCTGTAGCTACTTATGCTAACTACAGTGCCACGTCTCTCGTACTCAGCTCACGCGAATATAAAAGGGAAAAGATGGCTACGAACACTCCAGCAGGAAAACTGGCGATCCTGTGCAACAGGTGTGTGCACCCGGTCGCTAGCACAATCCCCATAGACATTTTCACGATCAATGCCATTACTTGTCTGTGTATACGCACAAATAGTATTCTAATGTCACGTACTTCGATTAATCATGTAAATCAAGTACCATGAACCACAATAACATAAACGCCCGTAGGAATACCAGCCGAGCTGTGTTGGGCTTGCGTACACCCAAATCCAAACACCCAGTTTTGCGAATCCCCTAATGGGAAAACCGTGTCAGTGCAAACAAGAGAACATTATACAAGCACAAACAAAATTTCAACCAGTACGATTATGACTGTACGATAGAGACCTGAAAAAGTAGGTGTATTTTTTCCCAAAAAANAAACAAAATTTCAACCAGTACGATTATGACTGTACGATAGAGACCTGAAAAAGTAGGTGTATTTTTTCCCAAAAAATGTATTATTTTTTTTAAATAGGTGTTTTTTTTAAATAGGTGTTATTTTAGTCAAAAATAGTTATTTTCTTTNAAAAATGTATTATTTTTTTTAAATAGGTGTTTTTTTTAAATAGGTGTTATTTTAGTCAAAAATAGTTATTTTCTTTTTACAGAAATGCAGGTTTCTGCATGAGAATTGCTCCAAATTTTCTTGTCCTCTTTATAAAGACATACCTAATTTGAGAAATGTCACTTAAGTCGTAAAACCTGAAATTGGAAGTGTTAATCCTATTGAAAAGCGGTGTTTTATAACAATTGTTATTTCCTTGTAAAAATACCTACCCCCCACCCCCCTCCTAACACAGGAAATATACAGCTACGTTTTTAAGACACAACCACTAGGTTCCTTTATCATCAGACAACATTGAAAACCATTTCACATTTTCTTACGTAAGATTTTGCATCCTTCCGGACACCTGGAACAACGGTCACAATGCACTGGAAAGGGCATACTGTTTCATGAAGAGACTAATGTTAACAATTTGTACACAATTATAAAAGCACAGTTTAAAAAAAATGCCTTGTACGAACAAAATTTTTTTTAGAGAAATCTACCGTTATGTTTTAGAACTATCTGAACTTTTAACAACAGATTTTTTTTCGTTAGGCCCGCTTACAAAACTTTTGTTTGTTCAAAACGTGTAATTTTTTACTGCACATATTTACAGAGAATATGTATGATAAAAATACATTTAGCTGGGAGAATACAAAATTAAAATACGTGATAATTCAATTTATAAATATATTCTACATCAGTAAATGCATATTGAACACAATTTTGTCCAGCGCANAAAATACGTGATAATTCAATTTATAAATATATTCTACATCAGTAAATGCATATTGAACACAATTTTGTCCAGCGCAAAGTTATGTAAAAAATAAACCACTTGTTCTCACGGTATTTATGGCCGTACACACACATTACGGTAAGTTGGGCAGAAGGGGAGGGAAATAATTTTAAAACACCTGGGCCAATCTGGGGAAACTCAGTCGGCTCATAAAGTAAATGTTAGNGGAGGGAAATAATTTTAAAACACCTGGGCCAATCTGGGGAAACTCAGTCGGCTCATAAAGTAAATGTTAGCTGCAAAGGGCAACCTCTGTAACTACAGTTTGGAATGGTGCAGGGAGTTGGGAGGGGGTCAATCTAGCTCCTTCCTAATCTCCCTGTGTGTTTGGTGACCAACCCCATTGGGTGGTAATGGGCCCCTCACGGGGCCTGATCTACCCCCGCTCTGAGCTTCGGCAGTGATAGAAATGGCGGTGGCGGTAAGTTAAACATGTTTTCATTTACGGTGTAAACCGATGAAATCTACTGGGCAACTCTGTATGCATTCGTATTTGAAAAAAACATATAAAATACATCGTAAGAAGCAACTACATAACATAAAACAATAATTCGCAAAAAATACTACAGGATTTTGAACCATTAGTGAAATACAGCTAAAATTATGAAATATCGTAATTTTTAGTGGGGGTTTTTTTTGTGTTGTCTTGTGATTATTATATTTTTGAACTGTGTACGTGGAAAAAAATAATGAAATGGGTGTGTCGTTCAAAGAAAGCTACAAAATGTGATCCACGAATTACTGACACTTAGACATTCAAAATTTTTAACACGCAAAAATAACTAGTTGCTGCAAGGAAGACGGTGGACATTTGGTAAACAGTGCATCGAGTATTCCTAACCTCAACCACAAAACATGATATAAACATTCATTGCGTGTCGGTGTGCATTTTTTTTGTTATATTTAGTTAGCAAAGCAACAAAACACATCATTGTGTAACACTCATTCAGCGAATATAGGTTTAGTTTCAAGCAATGGTCGGTGTAAATCTTCAAAATAGCTTTATTTGAAGCAAAACGGGAAAAATCACTACTCGTATTAAAGTGTTAAAATTCACATTATTTTTCGTTTTATCGCAAATGCTATTTTATCAAGTCTCTACCTTACGGACAGTGCATTCGCGAGGGACAGTTTGTGTGTGCGCTGTGTTATGACAGTCCGTCAGAAACGACGCTAGACTATCCAGACTTACTCACCAAAGGTGTGCTCCCATGAACGAGTGGATAGCGGACATAGAACATTTATACGAATGCCAGGCATGCACAACACGTATGTATAGCAATACAAACTGCCATGCAGAATCTACGCCCTGCCACTGCTTTCACCATACTGCTTGCACAATCTACGTCAATCCTGTGCCAACCTAGCAAGCACAGAACAGGGAAAACATACAGAAGCAAAACAGCACTGAAACAGCCATTAACACACCAGCACGGTTTCAATCATTACCTATGTTTGCGGACCAACCGACAAAGGACCTCCACACCTTCCTTGAGGACTGTACAACCCAACTCCACCATTATGGTGTTTGCGAGGAAGAGTGGCCCAATTGCTCCTGGGACCAGCTGAGCGAGGATGCACGACAATGGTGGCAATCGGTCAACCATTATGGGATGGTTGAACTTAACCACATTTTTATCAGCATTCCAGTGCCGATATAAAGATACGTTCTCCTTTTAACCGCACACGCGCGGTACTCGACAATCAATCGTCCCACAAAACTCTAACTGTGTTTGCTACGCGGAAGATACACCTGACAACAGTACCACCCAAGTATGATGGTGACCGAAGTACTAGAGACAGTAGCCGGAACGATCCTACCACAATACCGCAGCATATTAGCACCTCTTATTCTCGGCCCGTAAGAGGCGTTCATATGCTCAATAATGATATTGGGGGACAACAAATGCGAAAGCGAGGATTGCGAGGAGAGTACATAGCACAAAACAACCAACAGGTTTGGCAGAAGCAAAACCAGTGACAGCAGTGAATAACAACGTTGCGGAGCATGCAATGCCAAGAGAACCAGACAGGCCCACTTTCACACCACCACGCGGCTACATTAACCACCAGAGTAAGATCATCTGAAAACAGATATGCGAGATGTTACTGGAGGGGGGTAATCGAACCGACAGAAAACAGCTACTATTCTGCTATCACACAGGCGCCGAAGAAAGAAGGAACATGGCGTTTCTGCTTAGATTTTTGACCCCTCAACCTGGTCACTGAAAGCCCCCCTTCCTACATCACCGCTAAGGATGCGCTCAACATATTAGGAAAGGCAGAAATCATGTCATCCCTGGACCTGCGCAGTGGGTACTGGCAGACTCCAGTGAAGCCAGCAGACATACACAAAATTAGAAACAAGTATCTAATTTTCCTATGATGCTACTGACCATGAAGAAATTACTCCAAACAATAATTTAGGTAAAGGAGAAATTTGCACATGCCAGCACATTTAATGAGAAATACAAAATTTTATGTTTGGTCTACCAATACTCGTCACTGAACGATTATGTGTATTTTATTTACGATGATGACTGGTAGATTGGAATTGTTACAAGCAGAGAAACCACGGACGGAGAAGTAGAGTACAAGGTCATATTTTTTCATCCTAAAGGCCTAAGCACTCACTTCAAACTTGCAAAGGAACTGGTATGGGTGAAACAAGCGAATATTCTAAGAATGTTGTCACCACTTGAGGTAGTAACTTACAACGGAAGAACACACAACGTACGCAAGAAACATGAGTGAACTGTCATCAGTGATTTTCATACAATGAATGACACATATACACAGTAACGTTGCTGTGTAAATGTGTAAATACTTGTATAAGTGTACAAACAGTGAGTGTAAATTAGAGCGAAAATTGAATTGTGAATGTAAACATAAAATGTAGACATAGCAGGAAAATTTAATTGGAATTCACATTTGCATTCCTTTCACACACTGTAATCAATCATATTCAGAATGAAGTGGGATTATGTAATGCACAGTAGATTTTGTCAAAACTGAACACTGGTGTGTATAAAGTCACAAACAAATAAAATAAAATTGTTGTGTGATAGAAAGAGATTTTGAATAAAATAAATTATGTAGGTTTATTTTAGGCTTGTGTAACGAACAAAGCAGAATTACCAAGACGCCATGTATTTTCTCTTTGTTCGCTGCGGCTAGCCGTTGTGTATTGACGCCAATCAAAGCGGCTTCCCTTTGTGAAGTTCGTAGCGTGGAGAAAATGCTTTTTTACACTTGAAAATGTAATGGAATAATGCAAAATATTTGTGTCCAATGTAGGTAAGTGATCGGAACGGATGTTCAAACACATTAAAAAGTAATCCTTAGAGAAATATCAAATATATTCAGAACGTACATGACACATAGCACTTCACAAATGTAGACAAGGACAAAACAAGAGTTTTTAACAATTTGAATGAAAAGCACTCACAACAGAAATATCCTTGCAAATGACAAATTAAAATACTTTCTAACACTACACAACACATACAACTCTCATTAACCATTTTATTAGCAGAAGGAATTGCGTGAAAAATTGAAATGACTGATGAAATAATAATTACGGTAATTAGTTCAGAAAATCACGGTAAATTATCAAATCAGAAAATGCTGTCTTTAAAAGAAAATTAACTGTGTGATATCTGAAATCTTAATCACTTCACTAAAATTACCAGACATATTTAGCAATTTGTGTGAGAAGTTAATTTATTACACTGGCTCAAAATGAATTTCAGCAAATTAATTTTGATAGAAAGTTCATTATGCTCGGCTGTAGAACATGGGAATCTAATCCATTGGCTTCTGGTTAGTGCCCTTTAAAATAAGCCATGCCTTTCATAAAAATTTCTGAGAAAATTTAACTAGAAAAATTTCTGATTGGAAATAATTTTGTAGTCAAAACTGTTTAAAATTTCTACTTCGCGTATGTATAACAGTTCGTCGTCAATGCTGAATCATACTCATATGAATTCATACATAAGCTGGACTAGCAGTGGAGATGGCAGCTCACTCAGTTTTGAAGCACTCAAAAAATATAATCTATGCGGTTCGGGACTCTTATTAAACATGTCCCGCATATTTAAACACTAAGACATCTCTCAACACCTTCCTACCTTACAATAGTCAGTTTNTTCTGAGAAAATTTAACTAGAAAAATTTCTGATTGGAAATAATTTTGTAGTCAAAACTGTTTAAAATTTCTACTTTGCGTATGTATAACAGTTCGTCGTCAATGCTGAATCATACTCATATGAATTCATACATAAGCTGGACTAGCAGTGGAGATGGCAGCTCACTCAGTTTTGAAGCACTCAAAAAATATAATCTATGCGGTTCGGGCCTCTTATTAAACATGTCCCGCATATTTAAACACTAAGACATCTCTCAACACCTTCCTACCTTACAATAGTCAGTTTNCTCTTATTAAACATGTCCCGCATATTTAAACACTAAGACATCTCTCAACACCTTCCTACCTTACAATAGTCAGTTTTAAGCAAAAATTTATGACGATTTCGCTGCAGCAAAAGTTATGTCGAACCGCTGTATATGGCGTCTAAAAAGAATTCTCAAGGGGTTCTCATGATGACGCTATATAAAATGGGAAAATCCCAGATAAGAGTTACTTCCCGAGACATATCACAATCCTGTCAGTATTTAATTAGTTTAATTTATCCGTGGCAAAACTTGATTGATAACACCAGTTAATGTGTGTAGAGAAAACTGTAATAAAATATTAACACTTCGAAAGATAAGTGAGACCAGTCAACATAGCAAATAAATTAAACAGAACTGTCAAATGCGTGAAACTGTAAACAAATAAAATAAATAAATAATAATTTTGAGGTGATGTCCTGAAACACAATACTAGCTATTTCTTAGGGTAGGTGTTTTAAATTACTGTAAAATATAAATAAGTATCCAGCTCAAAGCAAATAAACTTTAAAGGTTGGTACCGTTATAAGGTTAAATTTAAAAATTGTCTTTTTTTGTTATTTCGAAGGTCTGTGTACTCAGCAGGGGTGAAAATAACAGAATGGGACAACTTGTACCCTATAGCTATTCATCAAGAATATCTTTAATAAAAAACTTCAATTTTTATTTTGTCCCTCGCATAACTTTTTTTGGCTTCTAAAACAGCAAATTTTAATTTTTTCCCAAGTTGGAGACTATTTTTTTTTGTAGGAAGGAAGTCTTCAACCCAGATAACTTTGATGTTGCACACTGTTCTACATGTAGACACTGAGCACTGCAGCTTTGGCGACGCAGGCTGGGGTACAACAGTCATCTAAATGCCGAAAGCAGGTGGCCGTCATCTTCAAAATACAAAATGTATTTTATAGTATAAATATACAGTGTAATAGTGCCTTATGTAAGCTTTTAAATGACACTAAAAACTCCACAATAGACTACTTATTGAAACAGTTACGGCTAGTTGCGTAAACCTCCAAAATCTGTGAAATTTTTCTTGCAGTGTGTATGACAAATGGGCGCCATCAACCACTTGTAGGTAAAAATCTAAATTTAATATTTTTCTTTCACCTTGAGGATAGGGCAAGGAACAAATTTTTATCGAAACAAAAAATGGTGCAGCTTCCATTAAAAAAAAAAAATTATTAATTCATATGGAATGACCCTTCTCCACAACAACAAAGNAAAAAATGGTGCAGCTTCCATTAAAAAAAAAAAATTATTAATTCATATGGAATGACCCTTCTCCACAACAACAAAGCTAGTAACAAATCATTAAGGCATAACCTGGTCCACTGGTTTTTATAACATTCTGGGTTTTTAAGTAGGCCATGTAAACTGACATATTTTGTGTTGGCCTGGCACTTTTTTTTTAAATTGTCGCCACATAAATATTTTAATTTAGTATATAGAATATGTAAGTACATAACCGTTTTGTTTTCTGTCTGGCGACCAACCAGGTGGGGATAAAGGAGCTTGACGAGTGACGGCGTGGGTTGCTTCAGCTTTCCCCTCAGCGCTTCTATCCATGCACATCTTTTCTTCAATTTTTGGAATTTCTCTAAGGCTCCCAAGAATGAGCTTGTAAAATCGCAACATTTGTAAAATACATACATACTTGTAAAATTGGGGGTGGCTAACACTGTCGCTATGCATGCAGTGTCGAGCATAGCTATGCACTGACGTGGGTACATAGCAGAGTGAGTGCTTGCGGTAAAGCTTCTCTTCACGCAGGTCTCGCACAGGGCACAGCTCAGGCAAACGTTTTAATGGATTACCACTGAACTGTTATTTGTTTTACAGATTGCTGCTTACCGACTAACAGTAACAAAATTACCCCTATATTTTATTTTTGTGTGTAACAAAATTATTTTAAAAATAACCTTGATTACAATTTCTTGCATTTTTGCTTACAATTGTATTTTCTTTTTTTTAAATTTTAATGACTTTTTTTATGGTTGCAGAGAATGTTGCTGTGAAACTGCTACTAATCACAATNATTTTAATGACTTTTTTTATGGTTGCAGAGAATGTTGCTGTGAAACTGCTACTAATCACAATATCCCGGGGTGTACTGCAAATGTACTGCACATTTCTACACGGTTACCTGTAAAAGTGTTTTATTTCAGACTTCCTTTCTTTACTTTAAGAGTGAAATATTACAAATAATTACGGATAGGCTGAAGTGTCATTTGAAAGCCTATATTCACTGTATTTATCTACAGTGGTAACTTTCAACGACTGCATTTTTTGGCAAGCGTACGTATAAAAATCTTCATGAACAAACTGACNAAAAATGGTGCAGCTTCCATTAAAAAAAAAAAATGTATTAATTCATATGGAATGACCCTTCTCCACAACAACAAAACTAGTAACAAATCATTAAGGCATAACCTGGTCCACTGGTTTTTATAACATTCTGGGTTTTTAACTGATCTAGAGTGGGTTCCAGTCTTTCAAACAAGTAATACTATAGTAGGCCATGTAAACTGACATATTTTGTGTTGGCCTGGCACTTTTTTTTTAAATTGTCGCCACATAAATATTTTAATTTAGTATATAGAATATGTAAGTACATAACCGTTTTGTTTTCTGTCTGGCGACCAACCAGGTGGGGATAAAGGAGCTTGACGAGTGACGGCGTGGGTTGCTTCAGCTTTCCCCTCAGCGCTTCTATCCATGCACATCTTTTCTTCAATTTTTGGAATTTCTCTAAGGCTCCCAAGAATGAGCTTGTAAAATCGCAACATTTGTAAAATACATACATACTTGTAAAATTGGGGGTGGCTAACACTGTCGCTATGCATGCAGTGTCGAGCATAGCTATGCACTGACGTGGGTACATAGCAGAGTGAGTGCTTGCGGTAAAGCTTCTCTTCACGCAGGTCTCGCACAGGGCACAGCTCAGGCAAACGTTTTAATGGATTACCACTGAACTGTTATTTGTTTTACAGATTGCTGCTTACCGACTAACAGTAACAAAATTACCCCTATATTTTATTTTTGTGTGTAACAAAATTATTTTAAAAATAACCTTGATTACAATTTCTTGCATTTTTGCTTACAATTGTATTTTCTTTTTTTTAAATTTTAATGACTTTTTTTATGGTTGCAGAGAATGTTGCTGTGAAACTGCTACTAATCACACAATACCGGGGTGTACTGCACATCTCTACACAGTTACCTGTAAAAGTGTTTTATTTCAGACTTCCTTTCTTTACTTTAACAGTGAAATATTACAAATAATTACGGATAGGCTGAAGTGTCATTTGAAAGCCTATATTCACTGTACTTATCTACAGTGGTAACTTTCAACGACTGCATTTTTTGGCAAGCGTACGTATAAAAATCTTCATGAACAAACTGACNTTATCTACAGTGGTAACTTTCAACGACTGCATTTTTTGGCAAGCGTACGTATAAAAATCTTCATGAACAAACTGACTCAGTTCAATTTCTCTGAGAGTTGGAGGAAAACATTTTACGCTATGAAAAAATATTCCGCTAACACTTTCACAAAATCCTATTTTGAGCGTTTCAAGTTTGTGGCAGTTCAAGATTTGTTCAACGCCTCTGTCATTCAACCAGGGGTTGTTGCTCAAATCAATGAGCTTCAGATTTTCACACTTGACAACGTAATTCAAAACTCTAGATGTAAATGGATGGCACGTAGACAACACCAATGTTTCAAGCGAAGGACATTTCCACAAATCAACTAGAGAGTTATCAGTTATATTTGTGCGCGATACATTTAAATGTCGTAATTTAGGACACTGTTCAACTAAACCGGTCATTCCAAAATCTGAAATGTTGCTACGACTGATGTCTACCGACTGCAGATTTGGGCAGCTTGCAAACACTTCACGCACCAAGAAATTCTCAAGTGTGTGTATGTTTTCCAGGTTCAGAACTTCCAAATGCGTCCATGAATTCTGCACAAATAATTGAGTCAAAGAACGTGGCTTCAATTTAAAATTTGATACGTCCAACTTTCTTAAACAAGGCAGTTTGCCAAAATTTGCTAAATTTATCATGTCATATGGTGGATCTTTTGTTGAAAACTTCAAAGTCTTGAGTTTGTTACATGTGACAAAAATGTTTTGTAGTAATGCTTGTTGAAAGGCGTGAACAGTATCGATCTCAACATATATAAGGACATGTTTTGCCACCTCTAGAATACTGAACATTTTCTTTACATCGTACACACACAAGGAAAGCTTCAGTGTTTCCAGCGAACAACAATTTTGAACAACACTGCAAATGAATTTTGAATAGCCATGTTCAAGTACAGAAAAATTGGTCAGCGACAAATGTTTTAATTTTTTTGAATTACACAATGCATGCAGAAGTTTTGGGTAGTTTTCATTAACCACCAAGTTTAGAGATTTGAGACTGTTTGATATACACAGGAAATGACTCATTACTTCATAGGAGTATAGAGCACACATTCCAATGGACAGAGTCAGGAGTTCTGGGAACCGCTGAGAAAGTAAGTTGAGAATTTCATCAATATTTATATAATAATCATTTGTAATGGAATTGAGGTCCACGTGATGAAGCTTCGGTACTTTCTTCAGAAAGCAAACCACATCCTCAACATTTTTATCCTTCGCAGGTCTGAATGTTCTTTTCCTCCACAATGAAGTGTCCTCTGAAACCATCTTCCATCTATGGCATACATTTGGAACAGTATAAACCAAATCATCTATGCTGAGACACCCAAACACCATACACAGTACTTCATTAGGCAAACTGTCGACAGTTGCCATATTAGTAGATGTCACCTGAAAACAAAATCCAAAACAGTTGTTGTACAAAACACAATCCATAACAGTTGTACTTGAAAATAATTCAAGATTATGCCTCTATTCTCAGTTACATGTCGTACAATCTGCTTTATACAAATACTTTACTGTCGTTAGAAACTGGGATGATGGATGATATGTTGTCACGTTTATAGAGTCTACATGCATGATGATGAGTACAAGATGAGTCTGCAACAAAATACTGTAACCAAGTTCAATCAAGGATAGTGGCAGCTCATAATAAAGCACTGCTTCATCTAAACTTCACAATTACAATTTATTTACTTTATTAGTAATTTTTCTGCGTGATTTATTATTGCACCTCACGCCTCCATAAATTTTGAGAANTACAATTTATTTACTTTATTAGTAATTTTTCTGCGTGATTTATTATTGCACCTCACGCCTCCATAAATTTTGAGAAAAAAAGACTGTTTTGTATATTGCTGAAGTGGTAAAAATGGGAAGAAGAGGTTGGTACAATTGAGGAGGAGTTAAGTCAACGGCGTGAGATTTACTGGATCGGGCGTGACGAGAGTGTGTGTTCAGTTAATGGGTGGCTAATTACAAGAATGTCTGTGGAGGAGGAGAATGGGTCTTCAGGACAGAACGGGGATATGAAGTACGACAGGTAGTAGGGGGATATACAACAGTGGCGATGAGATACAATCGAACCAGACGTGCACAGCCGGCAATGTAAACAAACAATAGTGCAGTTTCCATCGGTTGGAGAATTTGTTCCAGGACGAGACTCTTGGAAAATTTATTCTAAATGTCTTCAGTATTACTTCTTGGCAGATAAAGAAAAGGATAAAAAGATAAAGTAGGCAATTTTTTTTACAATTTGCAGGGCGGAACTTTATAATTTATGTTGTGTCACTAAAATCGACGGCAGAGGTGGAGCTAACAAATATTTTGACACAGTTAACACACCATTTTGAGCCCAAACTGAGTTAAATATTATAAACCGAAAAATTTCACAAGCAGGACTATTTGGAAGGCGAGTCCATCGCGGAGTATGTGACAGAATTGTGGCAATTGATTATACACTGCAATTTCAAGGAATTGGAAAGGATGTTGTGGGACAGAGTGGTTTGCAGGGTGTGGGACGCAAAACTTCAGCATGCATTCAAAATGAAAAAGAAACTGACATACAAGGATGCGGTGGACATGGCACTTGCAGCAGGGGCGACTGAACGCAATGTTAGCGACTAAAGATGGGTTAGGATTGTCAGCAGGGGCGATTCACAAAATAGGGTTAAGCAGGCAGACACTGCAGTCTCAGACAGGCAAAATTTCAGCTGGTAGAGTACCATTCAGGGATAGCAAGAAACCCTGTTGGAGGTGCGATGGCGACCATGCCCCCGAGTCATGCCCACACGGTGTGCCACGTTTGCTCTAAGACGGGACATGTAGAGCGAGCATGCATAGGCACGAAGAAACGACAGGACTCCGTTGAAGAGAAATGGAAAGCAGGGGGGAAAAAGGACACAGCTGTAGAGCAGGGAATTACAGCCTGACCAACCACTCGGAATCAAACGACAACGAAGAGGCAGCNTACAATTTATTTACTTTATTAGTAATTTTTCTGCGTGATTTATTATTGCACCTCACGCCTCCATAAATTTTGAGAGAAAAAGACTGTTTTGTATGTAGGAAGTGGTAAAAACGTGTTCTGTGTATTGCTGAAGTGGTAAAAATGGGGAGAAGAGGTTGGTACAATTGAGGAGGAGTTAGTCAACATCGTGAGATTTACTGGATCGGGCGTGACGAGAGTGTGTGTTCAGTTAATGAGTGGCTAATTACAAGAATGTCTGTGGAGGAGGAGAATGGGTCTTCAGGACAGAACGGGGATATGAAGTACGACAGGTAGTAGGGGGATATACAACAGTGGCGATGAGATACAATCGAACCAGACGTGCACAGCCGGCAATGTAAACAAACAATAGTGCAATTTCCATCGATTGGAGAGTTTGTTCCAGTACGAGACTCTTGGAAAATTGATTCTAAATGTCTTCAGTATTACTTCTTGGCAGATAACGAAAAGGATAAAAAGGTAAAGCAGGCAATTTTTTTTACAATTTGCGGGGCGGAACTTTATAATTTAGTTGCGTCACTGGTGGCACCAAAATTGACATCAGAGGTGGAGCTAACAAATATTTTGACACAGTTAACACACCATTTTGAGCCCAAACTGAGTTAAATATTAGAAACCTAAAAACTTCACAAGCAGGACTATTTATTTGGAAGGCGAGTCCATCGCGGAGTATGTGGCGGAATTGATTATACACTGCAATTTCAAGGAATTGGAAAGAATGTTGTGGGACAGAGTGGTTTGCAGGGTGTGGGACGCAAAACTTCAGCATGCACTCAAAATGAAAAAGAAACTGACATACAAGGATGCGGTGGACATGGCACTTGCAGCAGGGGCGATTCACAAAATAGGGTTCAGCAGGCAGACACTGCAGTCTCAGATAGGCAAAATTTCAGTTGGTAGAGTACCATTCAGGGATAGCAAGAAACCCTGTTGGAGGTGCGATGGCGACCATGTCCCCGAGTCATGCCCACACGGTGTGCCACGTTTGCTCTAAGGCGGGACATGTAGAGCGAGCATGCATAGGCACGAAGAAACGACTGGGCTCCGTCGAAGAGAAATGGAAATCAGGGGGAAAAAAGGACACAGCTGTAGAGCAGGGAATTACAGCCTGACCAACCACTCGGAATCAAACGACAACGAAGAGGCAGCNAAAAAGGACACAGCTGTAGAGCAGGGAATTACAGCCTGACCAACCACTCGGAATCAAACGACAACGAAGAGGCAGCAGTGCATACACTATAAAAGACAACGGGACAGCAAAGGAACAGCGAGCCACCAATTTTTGTGGATGTGTGGTTAGAAGCTGAAATATGTCCATGCGGCTTTATTAAAGTGCCAGTCAGAGTACAAGGGCAGTAAAAAATTAGTGATTTAAATCTTTTTGTGGTGCCAAATGGTGGACCACCATGGTTGGGTAGAGACTAGTACAAGTTAAACCTTCCTAAGCCATGTTTAAATAATGTCCAGGTCACTCATACATCAGGAAGTCAAGAAAAAAATTACGGCATAATCACCAATTTGCTGGAAATGTATCCATCGTTGTTTGATGGTGGCCTAGGAACCTTTACTGATGGTCAGGTTTTGCTCTATTTAAAAGACAATACTCCACCAGTATTTTTACCATCAAGAACCTTAACATTTGCTTTGACAAACTCTTACGACTGGGTATCATTCACCCAGATAATTTCAGTGATTGGAGAAAGCCAATCATGCCTGTGACTAAGGATGGTAGTGTGTGCATATGTGGGGATTTTAGTTTGGCAGCAACTCTTTTTTGGTGGTGCAACACTATCCGCTTCCATGGATAGAGTTGATTTCCAAGTTGCCGAGGGGATGTGGAGTTTTCCACAATTGACCTGTCGCAGGCATTTCAACAGCTCCAACTGGATGCCAAATCCCAAGAACTGTGTACGGTAAACACGCACAGGGGCCTCTTCCGCTGCAGCCACCTTCCGTTTGGCATAAAGTCTCACCCAGCCATCTTTCGACGAACCATGGAACAGGTGCTTCAAGGGCAAGAAGGTGTTGGCTGTTTCCAAGATGACATCCTGGTCACTGGGTCGACAAGGGAGCAACATGTGAGGAACCTCCACAGCCTGCTGCGAAGGTTAAACGACAACGGGTTCAAGGTAAACCAGAAAAAGAGTAAATTATTTTTAATTTTTTTGTAGAGTTTTTGGGACGTGTTGTGGACAGAGAGGGGTTGCACACAAAGGATGACAAAGTAACAGCAGTAGTTCAGGCTCCAGTTCCTACAGACGTTAAACAGTTACGAGCATGGTTAGGGTTGGTCAATTATTATGCAAAGTTCCTGCTTAATCTTTCCACAATTTTGGCACCCTTGCATGCACTGTTGCAAAAGGACTCCCCATGGCAGTGGTCATAAGACTTAAAAACTCATTTCCTGTTCTCAGGACCGCTATGACCCTGATTTGCTTGTCAAACTGGTGTGCGATGCCTCTGCATATGGCGTAGGTGCAGTTATCAGTCATGTGTTCCCAGGTGGCATTGAGAAGCCAATGGCATTTGCCTCACAAACACTTTCGAAAAGATGTACTCACAAATTGATTGGGAAGCATTGGCCATTATCTTTGGTGTTAAAAAAATTTTTTCCAGTATCTGTATGGGCGAAAGTTNCAAATTGATTGGGAAGCATTGGCCATTATCTTTGGTGTTAAAAAAATTTTTTCCAGTATCTGTATGGGCGAAAGTTCATCCTAGTCACTGACCACCAACCGCTAGTTCATATCTTGGGGGAACATTGTGGTNGTATCTGTATGGGCGAAAGTTCATCCTAGTCACTGACCACCAACCGCTAGTTCATATCTTGGGGGAACATTGTGGTATTCCTCAGCTTGCAGCGAACAGATTACAGAGATGGGCAGCGTTACTCCGAGGGTTCGATTACACAGTGCAGTACGTGAGGAGCGACGACGATCTTGACAATGCAGATGGGCTGTCAAGGCTTCCACTTCCGTCAGAGGAGCAGTCGGAACCATTTTCGTATCTGCCGCTAGGGGCTAGTGAGTTCTTACCTGTTACGCACAGGAAATTAGGAAGGCCACGGAATGGTACACAGAGTTGGGCAAGGTTGTGTCATGTGAGAGATGACTGGCTAGTTCAAGATTCACTGAAAACCTTCATATGAAACCAAATGAGTTCACCTTGGAACAAGGATGTTTGATGTGGGGCCTCAGAGTTGTCGTGCCAGCAGGGTTATGCAAGTACTTCATTCAAATTGTTTTATAATTTGTAAAACTAAAGGCTTTAGCTAGGTCCCACGTGTGGTGGCCCAGGATGGATGTGTATCTTGAAAGGGTGGTTGCACAGAGTGAGGTATATTTACAAAATAAGCTAATGCCAAAAATATCCATACTATTGCCGTGGACTTGGCGTTGGCATAATTGGCATTAGCAGGCCCTTTTATAGGAAAATACTTCTTAGTTCTTGTAGATAGTTTTTCAAAGTGGCCAGAGGTTCTGGTTCACTACTTGTGGTATCCCTGAACATCTCGTCGCTGATAATGGCACATAGTTCTCTTCGGAAATATTTGCAGAGTTTTGTACGCACAAAGGTATTAAACATACTTTTTCACCACCATATCACCCATCCACAAACAGACTGGCAGAAAACATGGTGAATACCTTAAAAAACAAACTCAAATTTCTTGTTCATTCCCATGCGCCATTGCAAGTTGCCCTACCACGGTTTCTGCTGGGTTACCGTATCATGCTACGCCCCGTTACAGGTTAAACACCCAATACCCCCGTGTTTGATACAGTCATTCTTATTGTCTAACATTGCTCACTCCGTCAGTGTCAGCTACAGTTGAGTCACATCAGTTCCAAACAGTTGCATTCCAGTCTACTCATCGCAACGGTTCATTTACAGTCAGCAGTTCTGTGCATTACAGGTTCTATGCTAAAGGGGAAGAGAAGTGGGTAGGGGGCGTTGTTAGTAGGTTGGGCCTCCTAACATACAAGATCCAGGGAGACAAGATACAAAATCCAGCACACAGACCAGATGTGGGCAGCGCCACAAGAACAGACTGCAGATAAGGCTGGAACCAGTGGGCGACAAACAGAGAGGTGTGCAAGTTGGAAACAAAATTTAGGTGTGACAGAAGACACTGATATAACAGTAACTACAGATGCAGACAGTGAGTGTGCGGACCCATCAAGCAGGGAAGGGTTCAGAGGATTTAACAACAAAAGTGCACATGACATAGCAAAAGAAATGAGGAGCAAGCAAAGCGGTATCTAGGCGCAGTAGAATTCCGAAGAAAATTGTAGACGTGTAAAACAGTAGTATATGTATACTACAGTTAACAGTACATGTAAGCTAACATTAAGTTTAACATAGTTTAATTAATATTTCAGTTCATAGGCATTCTGTGCTGGATGGTACTTGGATAATTTATGTGAGAACTTATGGGTGGCACGTGTTAATTAGTATTTCAGGTGTGTTCTAGATTAGATGGCACTTGTGCATATTTATATGTTGGTTATTGCTAGACACGCCTGTTTTCCGCGGCGCGCGAAATAAACACGAAATACACAGTTTGTCGCTAAAAACAACAATACCCACGAAAAATGTGCTAAGAAATACCGTATTTCGGCGTGTATAGACCACACATTTTCACAAAAAAAATTACTACAAAAGTAGTGCGCGGTTTATTTACGCGATATTGGCACTAAAAAAATGTTTACCTTCAAAATATGTTCAGAAAGTTGTCAACATACAGTACAGTTTAATATTTTAACCTAGTTTCTAAGGAGGAAAAAATTAATAGCTTTTCCCTCTTACAATAACTAGTTCACTCACATTTCGTAAAGTGTAAACATGTAGTAGCTCGGCCATAGACACCGTACATGAGAACATTTTAATGCTGTACTGGACAAACATGTAGTTCGCACACCCGCCGTCGCGTCACGTGCGCATTGATAGACGCCATGTTTGTACGGAATCGTGACTTAACAATATTTACAAGAATACAAAAATTCAGTGTGGCCTATAAGTAAAATATTAATTATCCCTAATTTATCATCAATCTGGTGGGCCTATACACGCCAAAATAAGTACATTTCCGTTGTGAGTCCATGTGTTTAAAATGCTATTTCGATAAAACGATCAATAAGTAGTTGGGAATTGGAAGTAGACACAATCGATGTTTCTAAATCATCGCGGCTGAAGCGAAATTGTTGTTTTGGAAATAAACAGATCATGATGAAAAACTTATTTCGTTTGCATTATGTCCCTTTTCACTTTTCATCGCATAATCAATATGATCTTTTTGGTAGTACACAAATGTGATAACTAGAAGAATTACCGAAAACTTGTCTCAAAAATGGTAAAAAAAAAAAAAATTCCATTACCACATAGATGTCAGCTGGATAATTATGTGGCAAAGGCACACAATACGCTCCGTAGATTCATATATCTATGGTATTACCACCTGTCAGAAAGGGGTGTAAGTTGAAGTTATATGCTTGTAAGTATACGGTTGATTGGAAANATATCTATGGTATTACCACCTGTCAGAAAGGGGTGTAAGTTGAAGTTATATGCTTGTAAGTATACGGTTGATTGGAAAAATATTTTTTCCCCCCAAAAAATAGGAATGAAAAATTACAGATTTTCATATAGCCATAAACATGAGTGCTGGCGGCTCACTTTGTGGCTAAATCGTCAGAATGAGCGGGTACTGGCAGCTTGCCTGGCAGACATCAAAAAATTAATGCCATCTAATTGTTGAAAATAGATTCTAACATGGAGGGTTCCTACAGCACCACCTATACATAAATAAAAAACATTATCAAATATTGTTGCTGCCTGGTGACGAAATCAAGAAAATTTCGCCACCTAGATGTTGAAAATAGAATCTAACATGGAGGGCGCCGACAGCAGGCGAGAGACAAACTGCAGTAATTTATAAACAAATGATAAACACACGCCTATAGGCTGGCGGTAAATGAGTGTTACTCAAAGAAGAAAAAAAAATAGATTAGCTACTTACAATACTGGCAGAGCTGAAGGTGACAATAATGTTTTGTTTTTGTCATTAGGAATGTCACACACACATTATATATATATATATTGTTGTAAAAGTACTGCAACAATGTATTTTATAACTAATATATATATATATATATATTAGTTATAAAATACATTGTTGCAGTACTTTTACAACAATATAAAGTCAGCGCAAAAAATAAGTAAATAATAATGTTTCAAGTCACCTGAGGGGCATATCAGAGCCCGAGAGAAGGTCGTCTTAATAAAAATAAAAGAACTCAATTTGATTTTAATTTATTCACATAGCTATTATAAACAGCATTAATCTATCTTCACTATTACTCTTTTAACTTCTCAGTATGCACAATATTTAATCTTTCTCTAAACCCTAATAAAAGTCCTTCTCAATGTCTCTGTTTGGCTATAGTCAATCAACTCATACTCGTCATTAACACATGTTCAGTCTGTCTTTTGCCATAATTTCTAATGTCTTCCACTCGTGCATCCAGTCCAATGGTCCAGCCGGCCAGTCGCATTCTTCACTTCGCCGATGCTCGCAGTCGCAGATCTTACTCCCGATTGTCAGTTCACTCGTCGTCTATCGCTCAAGGTCGCGCAATCGCACAAACTCCAGACACTTACCAACTCCTGACTTTGAGACACCGGACACACTTTTATAGTATCAGCATCCAAGACCTTGAATATTCAATGCATCATAATCAGGGATTCAGCTTTTACTCACTTTAATATAATTCATTTTTCTCGTCTCATCCAAAATGCAGTATATTTACAAAAACTATTTTATAAATAGCCCAGCCTCCATTAAAATATTAAAGAATCTGAGGTTAACAAAAATTAATATATTATCCTTAAGGCCTAAAAATTTTTGTGAATGCAAAATAACGCAAAGTAATGCAAAATACTGGAGAAATTATGCTTATTCATGAAATTCTGTAATAATTACAGTGTTTGCAAAATTATGAAATTTCTTGTTTAGGTGTGCGCTTATTTTGCCATTGAAACTCTTGCAAAACATGAAGTTTTATAATATTCCCTTTGTTATACATAATTATCTCATTTACTTCACATACGTGGGGATAAAAAAAATATTTGCATGGTGATCACATTGACTTTGTAAACAAAAGTACGTCACGAGAAAAATTCATAAATTGATTGGTTGCAAGGTAGAAAGATTATCATTACAAGTACGATTTGATATATATTGATCCAATCACTTTGCTATGGCGCTTGTTCACGGGCAGAATAACACCTACGTTTATTTTATTTATAAATGAACATCTCTAATAAAATATGTTTTTACTAAAGTAAAGCGTACGCCAGACAAGCATTTTTTTATTGAATGTAATAATCAAGCACTCGACATTTGCNTGTTTTTACTAAAGTAAAGCGTACGCCAGACAAGCATTTTTTTATTGAATGTAATAATCAAGCACTCGACATTTGCGTGGTATTTGTAATCACTGTCGACTATTTACGTCTGTGCTTTGTGATTAGGTTCTTGGCAACTAGCGCATTCTACAATGACACGCACGGATATGGATCATGGAAGCAGATGCATAACACACTCACGTTTCAATCTACAATGACACGTATGCAGGTAACTTAAGGATACACGTAAGAAAGCTGGGCATTTCCCAACTTTTCCNGTTTTTACTAAAGTAAAGCGTACGCCAGACAAGCATTTTTTTATTGAATGTAATAATCAAGCACTCGACATTTGCATGGTATTTGTAATCACTGTCGACTATTTACGTCTGTGCTTTGTGATTAGGTTCTTGGCAACTAGCGCATTCTACAATGACACGCACGGATATGGATCATGGAAGCAGATGCATAACACACTCTTGTTTCAATCTACAATGACACGTATGCAGGTAACTTAAGGATACACGTAAGAAAGCTGGGCATTTCCCAACTTTTCCGTGTCCATGAATCCATTTGGTTTGTTGATATTCGTTTTCGTGGCGATTATCATTTTTGTTTTAATAAATAATTGAACATTGTTCTGCAGTAGTATTTACACATTTTGAACACTTTAAAAATATACAAATTGAGATGTACATATTATGAAACCTGTATCAGTAATTTGCAACAGCTGAGTATTTTTGATTTTGTAAGTTGCAAATACACTATTTGCAACTTTGAGCGAGGTTGACGATTGAAGCCATAAGGCAAGTTCTACAATGCACGCATACGTAAGAAAACAGACACTGAAACGGCACGAGGAACAAGCCGACGACTCGAGATGAATTTTAACCATTCTACAATACAAAGAAACTTAATGAATGTGTATTCCTACCAACAACATGATAATTGCAGAAAGTTATAGGGTTAAATAATGGATTAAATAATATTTCAATTTGATTTACGTAACTTTTGTCGTCTTGCTGATTGTATGAGAGTTTGCAATTTTGATTGCTTGTTTTACCGTAGCTTTTGACGGCGCATGCAGGGAGAAGACTCACCGTGTGCCGAAGCCATCTCCTAGGTGGGAAGATTCAGCCATGAAGAACCAGTAGCCACATTCTACCATGCTAGTAGTCAACTCTCTGAACGACAACCTTTCATGGTTCTCAGCACAATGGTTGGAACTTTAAAGAGGTCATTACTTGAATTTGAATAAATTCTAACTCCCCACCCTCAAACACAAAAATTGCATTAAAATTTTAGTCAGGCAATTTTTGCACTGTTTTTACTATCAAAACTACACATTATACTCATAAAATGCAGTCTCGTAAAATCTAAGCATTTGTGAGATCAAATATAACTTATTTTGAAAGACTTTGCCACTTTATTGGAATCTTGCAGGAAAACCAGTTTATTTTATTATTTAAATGTTAACTTACATGACAGTTGCCAGGTACTCTGCAGGCTTGTTATACACGCTCAAAATAAGAGTTGCAATTTGCAAGGATCCCTTTGACGTCCCTCTGAACAGGCTGGGTACTACGTAGTACGATGGAACCAAGCGACCTTGCCAAGGTGAATGGCGAGGGGAAGGCAGCTCAACTTACCTTCCCTTTGGCGGCAGAGCTGTGTACGCACCCTCCCAGCCCAATCGAAACTGCTGTTCAGCTTCGTCTACTTTCCATTCTTCGCACACACCGACAAACTGCACCCAGCAACCACAGAGCAGAGCACAGACTGCTTGCTCTGAAAATGCGCTTCTTTCTGGTGTTGTTTGAACATTTTACTGGCAGTTATCAATTATTTTTGTATCTGTTTTCTTTAAGTATATTTAATTGTAGGTGCCATTCCAGTGCATCTTTTTCAGTGAAATTTAATATCAGCACATGCCAACTACTTTGCTATGCATTCCTGAAATTTCCCCAAAGTTCGAGATCCCGCGCACACACACCATCAATTTACACCAATTTCTGAAATTAAACAAAAGGCACCCAACAACATTGCATCAGAATTTTACTGGTAATATGTATAATTCACTCATATCACATTATGTCCAGATACCTTACAGTCTTTGATTAATACAGATACTTCTTACAGCAAAATTTTAACATCAGATTTCTTACTAACACAATCTTGCAAGGAAAGGCCTTTATAAAAATTGGTTTGAAATACATGTCTGGAAGAAACTGCATAACAGTATGATCAAGTCATTAAAATACTCCAGCAATGGCATTTATATAGTAGTAGAAAGAACATTCCTGTATTTATTATTATTACAATCCAAATTTGCATTGATTAACATTATTTAACTCAGTGGTGGAATATAAACACCGATCTTAACAGGTTAAAGTCACATGGCAACATTTTTATTTATATGCAGCAGGAGAATAAAAATAGACAAAGCATTTTGGTAACTTATCAGTAGGATAACTTCCAAATTGTTAAATAACATGCGGACCTGCTACTATACAGAACCAAAGACTGGAGAGGTAATACTCCAATTGAAAAAAAGTAACGTTTGCACTGTTAACATCCTAACTTGCAATTAAACTCTGTTATAATCCAAGAAGATCATCGCTGGACAATATACAGTGAAAAAAAAAAAAATGCAATGGCATACAATGTACATATTAAATTATAGTACAATTCAAATAAATATACACTTTCACTGAGGGCATTCAACCTGCATTCTTATTTACATAAAGTACATTTTCTCTGAAAAAAATTACACCACCTATCATTAAAATTAATTAAAAAATTTAGCACAAAAATATTTTACATCAAACTTATATACACACAACATACAAACAATAAAAACTTAGCAAATCTAAAGACACTGAATCACAATTCCTGATTTTTTACTTAAGAAGTAATAATTATCAGGAAGCTAATATGATACAAATAAAAAGTTGCTACCAAAACACATTCAGAATTCCAGGTCTATCCAAATGACAAATGTTCGATTTAAATAAATACTGTTTGTGGTACCAGTACCACATGGCAATAAAGAATACAAAAATAAGTAAACTTAAAGCTTACGTATAAAGCCTCATCATATAATTTCTAACATACACAAGTACAGAAAGTAAAAATAATTTAATATTTATGACAAACAACGAATATAAAACAATGTTATGGAAATGTACTTGAAGTGCCAGCTGTGTGTTCAACACTTAAACCTAACTCACGTCGAAAGATATAACCTGTGGTAATCATTAGCTCCAAAAGCTGCATTACACTTTGGACACTTTCGCTGTCTGGTTTCGTATCGAGTTCGCAAACAATCCCAACAGAAAACGTGGAAACATTTGCTGAGAACGGCATCTTTGCGTTTCACTTTGCATGATGGACATGTTAGTGTCTCTTTATACTCTCTGATTTCTTCCAACATTACTTCATCCAATGTACCAGCCATTTCTATCTTTTTCATACGCTCTGTTCTGCGTCGCAGCTGGACAATTTCCTCCTGGAAACAGAATTCATGCACATAAACATAAATAACAGAAAATGATAACACCCACCTTCCATCATAACACACTTTATGAATATACCACAAAGAAAAATCCTTCACTATTTTAAAATGATGCCTGTCAAAGGAAAGACATTTCTAAATTAGTTTTAAATATTAATTTTTTCTTTGTTGCATAATTAAAACACAAAGAAAATGTAGTTATTAAGATGCGACAATACAAATAACAGTACAAGACTAATATTTAATGAGGATTCACATGAAGCTCTGTAGTACAGTGCACTTATGGACCATCTGCCTTGTCAAAATACTATTAATTACCCATTTACAACCACCATGTACATATTGTGCTAATTATACTTGGTGAGATGCATATTAAAAATGTATAATTTAGCAACATAAAAATATTGATTTGCGAGTCACAAAAAATGATTGTTAGGTGTGACGGTTTGTTTATAACCTTCAAAACACTGTCACTCGACTTGCACGTTCGGTAGCTCGAAGCCTGCTGGGGAAAAAACTCAACTCGAATGACGAGTCAATCGTTGTTAGTTTAACTGGACTAGAGTTTTCGAGACCCGACTTATCACTAAAAATTATTGGTATACACATGAGTAGAAAATTTTATTTCAGAACAAAATTTTGTTTCAGCAGGAAATTTTATTTCAGTTGGAGGCTTCATTTTGCTTTCATTAGAAATGATTTTCCATTGAAACAGATATTCACTCTGTCAAAAGAGACTATTGTGCTTTTGGAAGCAAACAATTCCATCGTCTTCTTCTCTACAGTGACCCCAAGTTCGATTAATTGATTTTAAATTGCTTCCCAGCCATTGTATTTCCACTATATTCTATAAAAATAATCACTTTTAATTTTAAAGAAGCAAAGAACACACATGGTTTTCTGTTGCTCTAAATAAAGTATTGCATTTTAATCCCATTATTCAACAATAAACAGCACAGCCAATGCAGGCAGAATCGGTTGAAATGTCAATCGCAGCCGTAGTTTTTGTAATGAAAACCAAATTGAAGAGTGAATGACAGCTATATATTTTACAGTATCATTCACTGCATATTAGAAAATATTTCGCAACTGTAATTTAAGTTTTTGAACCAGAGCATTTACGGATTACTTTCGTTTGAAGGGGGAAGGGAAAGGTCGCTGAATGAAACAAAGTACGGTAAACGCAGCGTACCAGCGATCGCACAGTTTGCGAGGAGTCACTTCAGTTGTATGACAAAGTAGTAAGTTTAGCGTAAGGAATGGGGAAATATAAGTCCTAGACTGCAGAGTTTAAGTTACGAGTCGGACATTTTGCTGAAGAACATGAAAACAGGGCAGCTGGAAGTGGACTTGATGTTCAACAGAAAAGTGCGCGACAGTGGCGAAAGATGAAGGAGCACGTATACACCTTCTTTTCGCTAAATGTGTGCGAGGTACGTATAGGAATTCTCAGCTGTGCATCTCCCAGCGGATGACGCAATCTACCCTGCTACGGCTACAGTCAGTCCAATACATATAAAACCCCCTTATATCTCAAACAGTGCTCATCAGATTTTCAAAACAATCGCGTCGCTGAACTCGCCGCTTGATAACATGTTATGCTATTGGGAGAAATAGGTATATTCCCATTTAAAAATATAAAGTTGATATCGCCGTCTCAGAACTTAATAACATCTCGGAACAGACAATCTTACAAGCCATTTACAAATTCAAAATCAAAATTTTTATCTTCAGCGGTTCGGAAAACATTTGGGATGAACATCTTAGCTGAATAATCCTGTATATAAAGATGATCTCACATATTTGTGTATAAAATTTAGTCTACGAGACATGCAAAACAAAATTGATTTTTGCTGCCCTTTCTTCTTGAAAAGGAACCATATAGACACAGGGAGAAAAATGTTAATATACCAACAATATTATTTCAACCTTACCTGAAGTCTCTTTGTTTTATATGCCTCTGCTTCTAGCGCACTCGTCTTCTCTGCAACAACCTGCTGAGCTTCCTTCATTTGCGCGTGGTATTTCTCTGCAGGTATTAAAAATGCATTAAGTAATTACAACACTGCAACAGAGCTTTGGGAATTGTAATGAACAATCATACATTGAATGCACCAAGTCTGACATCTAATTTTAAAAATTCTGTCAAATATTAAATTTTTTAGCACAATATGTTATCTAGTATACAGTATAGACTTAAGTATTTTGTATACTTGAAAATATTTGACTACCAAAAAAAATTTTTTCCCTGCAACTGTTAATTACAATCTTATCCTATCTTGGTTTGACTGCAAAACCACATCGTAAATTGTACCACGCGTTTCTAAAACACGGGTCCAAACTTCAGCAGGAAATTCCTAGCGAAAATATACAACGAAAATGTATACAACTTATCCCGTAAAAAGATTATTAAGGGAGCTATGCTCACCCAAAATTTGAGATTAAGATGTGTTTAGTCGAAAATATCAGAAACCACTTGTGATTAAGCAACAAATCGGTGGTGAATGGTGTTTCGTATAAAAGAGACCTTCTTACATCTCTAAAAACGCGGTCCGTAATATCATTCCCCTTATTTTTGGAAATTGCTGTTGACGCCCTCTGTCCGGACACTCTCAGGTGAACCGTTTGTCAGATAATTCATGTTGAACATTCAAAACAGAATGCGTGTTACTTACCAGGTAGACAAACCACAATACAGAGTAAAGCAATTTAAATTAGGATTTTTCAGGGGCGCACACGAGAAAAGTGACGAGAAAAGTGGTACTTACATTTTATTCTTATATTTTCATCAGGAATACACAGCCAAAGTTTAACCCCATGTTTTATGTAGCTATACCCAGCACATTATAAAAATAACATAATTTTAATTTAAAAAAACAGGAAATGATGAGAAATTGATAAAACCAAAGACAATAATTGCAATGCAGTACCTATACATGGGGGGGAGGGGGGGGGAGNTTTACTTGTAACAAAAAAGTTGCGATGTACGTAAATATTTTTGGCAAAGTTAACTGCACGCTTGTTGGATTTTCCATGGAATAAACATGTTATTTTTACACTTCAAAACAGCATTCAAATGGTGGTTTTCTACGTCACATACATTTCAAACATTCTAATAACCATTTTGAGATACATTATTTACAAAACACTTTGACTTTCGGTTCATAATTCCTATTTGCAACTCTGGAACACACTTCCTGTGATAATCCTTGGACACGTTTGTCTACCACTGACGCAAAATAATTTGCAGAACCATTCAGTAAATACGACACTTCACCGGTTTCATGAAACTAATAAACTGCGGAACGAAAATACAGGTTGGCACTTCATAACACAACGGTACCATAAATGGCGGACCAAGCCATACGGTGTCAATATTACGGCCGTGTCTCGACTTGAAAGCGTGCTCACAATCACTCTAGCTCGCTCCAGCAAATAGAGACTTGTGCCTTCTGTAAACCTTCAGCATTATTCCTCCGACAGAAAGGTAGTAAATAGTGAAAAATAAAATAAAGCAGTCCTTTCACTTTCCTTAAGAACTGTACAGTGTTTTATGAAACATTAACTTCTTTTAATTTTTTACAATTTTGCATGACCAAAAACTTAACTTTTATGTACAAAATACAGTATGTAATAACATGCAAAGCAATTAACCTAAACGAAACGTGAACTTAACAACATCATAATTCGTTATGTTCCATATCAAACGGAATATCGTTGGTATTACACATTCCACAATCGCAATGATCAGTTGATAAAATATTTCAAACACTGATGTAGAAACAAAAAAATATATGTCTGGATATTTGAGGTTAGACTTGAAAACAACATGGCAGCCAGAAAGGGCGCGAGAGTGAGCAGCGATTGTACATCGTCGTTCACTCTCCCTCTCAAGCTCTCTCCTTCGAGTTGGGACAACAAAGAGGACTCTCTGTGACTTCAAGGGTGGGCGAGAGAGTACTCTCTCAGTGAATCGGGACACAGTCTACATTTCACGCAAGAAAACTCACTACACAGGCACCCTGCAACCAACTACATATACTTAACGAAATTAAATACAAAAACCTTTAACTACCGATAAAATATTCTGGTAACACCAGTAAGGTACTCGCGTAAACATGACGGAAAAAGATCACACGCACAATGGCGCACAATGGCGTTCACAGAGCTGGAAATATTTCACTGACCGTAACTGTCCGTATGTCCCGCCATAATAGGGATTTTCCCTGGAAAATCAACTACACTTTTATTGATGTCATTAAAATAATTATCTTATATAATACTACCATGCAAAATATGATTCCCGTGCGCACTTTGTTTTTCAAATTTTCACACATTTAAAATGTAAAAAATTTCCAAACTCTTTTGTAAACAATCAGAATAAAATAACAGTATTATTTCCAGGAACAAATTTGAATATTTGTGACCTCTTGTGGAAAAATCAGAGAATATTTCAATGAAACATTAATTTATAATAATACACATACCTCTTCTGAATTAAATGACACCACACATTATTAGATGATGACGAGATTTCGTATGTCCTTTCTGTATACATATCTGTTTATTCAGAAGATGTGAGTCTATTGAGATAAATAAATATTTCAGTGACAAATCTTTTAATTATCTCACAAAAAGTCACTGAAAATGGACTTCGCGCTCGGTCGCTGTGTAATATTTAAACATTTATGACAACGAGGAGAGGTAAATACACTTTTCTTTGATAATAACAGCAGTTAATACTCTAGCACCACCTAGGTGTTGAAAATGAAAACAAATGACAATTGAAAAAACCAAGATGGCTGCATAAAACAGAATGAATGTAGACGAGGAGATAGGTGGTGAGGGGTTCGAACGAACATGAGTAATTGGTGGGGGTGGACGGCTGCAGACTAATTAACCAATGTGATTGAATGGAGGGGGATCAGTTGTCTGATGGACGTGGTGCTGAGGGAACCTCCGGAAATGTAAGTTTTTAAATAAATTTTTATGCATTTTTAAAATAATTTTTTATAAATTTATTAAATAATTTTTTAATATATTTTTTTGAATTTTTGGAGTTTTCAAGGTTAAAGATAAACGAGGTCAAGGTCACAGACATTCAACATAGCGGGCAAGATGGCCATCTGCCGACCAGAATGACAGAGCATGAACAGCTCCGGTGCTCCGATCCCAGGTCCCATCGCGCCAAACTTCCCATAAACCTTGTACTTGTGATAAAATAGTTAACCACAAACAACTGCTGTATATTAACAATCTAAACATTGTGTGCAATTTTCTCAGCCAAATCAGTCATTTACAGATATATATAAATATATCAGGGCACAACTATGAACCTATTATGAAAAAGTATAAAAGATTACAGCGCTAAAAACCATGAAATAAAAGGTCTTGGACAGAGCCCATAACACAGTCACCTAAATGAAGTTTGAGGTCTGCTGCAGACTGCGCGCTCTCAATGGCCTTGCGCTTGTGCATCTCCATTGCTTGCTGCCTAATGGCCAGCTCCTTCTCCACGGTCGCCAGAGAGTTCTGCAAGATGCGTTCCTTCTCTTCCAACTTGCGCACCACGATGTTAGTCGCTTCCACCTGAGTCGTCAGTGTTGCCACCTGCAACATTCATGTAATAGCTCTTTGGTTCAATTTTTTTCCGCACACAATGACTTTCACTAACTATATTGATACATGAATATAATACATTTTACAAATATTTAACCTGTTATATTTATGCAACAAACTACACAGACTCAAAAGATCTGACCAATAACAGGTGTGGTTGGAAGTGTGCATGATGGACACAAAATCAAATCAGTGTATTCTGAGCAGGAAATGAGCAGATGACAAACCAATATTAACGACACTGAGATTACACGCTGCAAACACACACCAGTTCAATAAGAAGCCTTCGCCACAGTAAAAGGACTTGGGCAGCCGAACAACAGATCTTGAATACAACACAACATTTTATGAGGTCCACTTTGAGTTCTCTGGGGTTGTAAATACGCAAAACTTACAGTACTAGGGGCCAGATAACTTGCTTCAGACGCATTAAAAACCACTTCGCATTGAAAGTATGACAGTTCAGCGCAGCACTGCACTGTTTTTGACATCATAAGACTTTTTGTTTTTTAGGATGCCTCGGGTAATGCAATTATTGTTGAAGACCATGTCATTTCGCGAATGGGCATTTCACGAAATTAATAGCAAAATCCATTAGATTGCAAGCTACTCACGATATTATGCAAAAAATATGTTAAGTTAGTTACTGGGCTCCATATTTCACATATCATTACTTGGCAAGGTTTAACTTTAGAATCAAAGTAGTTCCAAACCTGTTTTAGTATACAAAATTGTGTGTGTTTCCTCGTAAGACAATATTTAAAATTCCATAACAAAACAATATATTTGCATTAACGAGAAGTAAACAACAATAGTTAATTCTCCTCCTCTCGTGCGTCATAATTTTTCCGTCAACAAGGCAGTTTATTTAAGTCGTTGAACCTTAAGCCCCTGCTATTCTACGCCCCATTGTCGCCTGTAGGAGATGAGCTACAACATGATTTAAGCTGTCAAATTTGTCGTCCTTAAGACGTTTGCTGCGATGAGGCACCATCTATTATATTTCTTCGCCTGGGTTGCTGTGATGTGGATCTGATTATCAGCCTTAATAAATACCAAAATGTTTGCAACCATTTTTAGGGTGCTGTCTGTCATTACAAACATATATTTGGCAAAATACAGGCATTAAATCAGTTTTCTTGTTTATAATTATTTGTGCTTCGGCGCATAATCATGGGCATGGATCTGGAATGGGAATACAAGTTGTGGGAAGTCCTTAAGATGATGCAGGAGAAATTAAAGAGGCATGGGACAAAGTCAACCCTGGGACCAACAACAACTGATTCAGATTACTCACTCTGTTACCTGCAAAGCCCATGCCCCTGTGGATGTTGAGGACATTGACGGAACTTGTGGATATTGCGACAGCTGCGTTCAAGGTTAAGTCCCAGCCTATACTAATAACTACGCCACAGCCTGGCACCTCTGTTGGCATCTGTAATGTTCTACTGTGTGACGAGGTGATGTGGAAGTCATTAACTCTTTTGAGTATAATTTTAAAGGCCAATTATTTTCCATTTTAGTAAGATAAAAGATCTACAAGTTGGACTATGGATTGGCTAGAAATGTATTCATAGTGGCCAAAGACAACACTACGTTTTTTTTTTGTGACAGAGGGAGGTTGTATATACCATTCTGTGGTATCATTTTATTCTAAAGACATTGCTACAGAACTAAATAAATACTTTATTAATAACTTCTCCGAATTCCTAGCAGGAAGCCACTAAACATGGACTTCAAAATCACTTTACATTCTGCCCATTATTTACAAGTTTCTGGCAACACGGGAAGTTTTGCATTCCATTCGGAAGTAATGTTTTTTTGAAAAAAATGTCATCAAAAGAATCAACTCAAAATTTTATAGAAAGAGATGTTCTTTTCCAAAGAGATGATGACACACAGACTTCATAAAAAACACTCACTTTTAACACAATTTTTGTGTATAAAGATGTCAAAATAGATCAGTTTCATTTTATGAAGTCACTCCCAGTAACCGTGGCGCTTCGTAAAATTGGAGGTCTACTTCTACTTTTAACTTTATGTCTCAATATATTAAGAGTCCATTTCAACAGATTGAGAGAGAACTTCTGAACTGATTAACTTGGAAAAAGCAGGAAAAAAATAATTAGTTCTTGACATGCTTACACACACCACACTAGCACTTCGCAACTCTCGGCCACAGACAGCAAACAGCTTCTAGGACGAGCAGGAAAACTTTACAAGTCTTGGAAATTTTGACGACTGCGTAATAATAATAATAATGTGTGTGTACGTACACACAAATTATGTGACTGTACACACCTTTTCTCCCACTCTGCCAGCAGCTCAATGGGTTAAGTGATCTTGTGATGATTATCACAATTCTAGTAGAATATTAGTGCAATTTTAATCTCAAAAGAAAAAGTACAAATTATTATTTAAAGCGAAGTGTTAAAGGGATTTGTTGCTAGCAGATATTGATAATATCTATCAGTAGAACAAATAAAAGATCATTATCTTGCATATTGTAAAGTACTAACAAAAATACAGCAAATTTCCAAGACTTTTGAAAAGTACCAAATCTTGGACAGAGGTAGATTGCCAGCTGGATTTCAGCTGAACTGTTCAAGCAGCAATTTCAGGCGCAGGACTCTTGGAAATTATTGTAGATCATGTGCCACAATGTCTTATCATGATGGTAAAAATCTTAACAAATTTTGAACCATCAGAAATCCTTGCTTACAAGTTGTTTACTTTCAGAAACTGTTTCATTTTCTAAAGGGGTTTTGAATATATAATGCCATGCACAATTGTTTTTGATTTTTAATAAAAAAAATAAATTAAAGACGTGATATTTGTTTTTGTGAAGTATTCAAATTACATTTTCTAAGGTAATGAAACAGAATGTGGATCACATACCAATAATTGTGAATCATGCTAATTAATATATTGATTTTGAAGCACACTCAAACATTGTTCAAGTCGCACCCAGTTCATATAGACACCTTGTCCGTAAGGATAGATTTTCGAAAACCACAAGAAAAGAAATCAGTCAAAAAAAAAATATATCGCCAGGGAAATGTATGAAAACATATTCAAAAGCTGCAAGATTTAAAAACAATACAGGCAGTGTAGAGACTCTAACCTCAAGGAATGCGCCACATAAAAAAAAAGCAGAAATTCATTCAAATGTACTGTTGCTAGCATGCAGCACACGAGCAAGGTGGTAGACACGTCAGTTGTTACACAGCACCACCTCTGCCTGCTGGTGCAGTTCTCTTTTAAGTGCCGTACTTATCTGTCGAGATAAGCATGAGCAGTACAGCACGTTCCATGCCCCATCCCGCGGCAGCAGCGCGCCAGCCAATGTCGACACTGACGCGCGCCGTAAGCTGCAAAAAAAAAAAAAAATGTGCCATTTATATTGCTTGTTCCACCCACCTTGGTCCCATTATTATTATTCCTGAAGAGTTTGCTTGTAGTTACGTACATTTTTGACTTTCTAGTGCTACGATAATTCTGATTTTTAGCTTTTCTTCATTGACTATGATTTGGATTTTCATTGAATTTCCATTTATTGACGACTTCATTACGCTATTTCAATTTTTGACATTTTGTGGATTTATTTTGCTGCAATTTTTTATGACCTACCCTACTTTTCGAACACATTTTTGATTTTAACATGAGTGGAAGCACGAGGTATGCCATCACACTCGTGCTCAAGTTGTTTATTTCTTAATGTCCTCTCCCTCCTTTGCATGCCATGAAAAGGACAGTGCTTGATTTAATAACGCTGCTGCCGTGTTTTAAAAAGTTAGTAGAAAAACTGTCATACAGTTCACATGTGCTTACAAGCTGCATATCCCTTGGAGCTTTTACTTTTCTGTGATAATATGTTCCAAAACATAATTTGTTACTGACGCAATATTTTATTCAAGATCGTAACAGCAGTCATTTTTCTATTGAAAATTTTTTGGTTCTATTAGGTATATACATTGATGAAAACAGTTTTGAAGTGAATATGTCTACATGTTAAAATATTCTTTTAGTATTTAGTAATATAAAACATTTAATTTCCTCACTGGAAACATAAACACAGATTGTATCATTACTGTTACTAAGCATAAAATGAGCTGCATTAAAATCTGCTTTTTCCTTAATTTGACCTTGCTGAGTAGTCCTTAATTTGACCTTGCTGAGTAGTCCTTAATTTGACCTAAATTACATTTTATCGATGAAAACAATACAAAATGTCTCATTTCCTCGCAGAAAACTTAAACATGGCATGTATCCCTGCTGTTGTGTTGGGCATATGCATGGCGTTGTGATATGCTTTTTCATTAATTTTAACTTGCTCAGAAGTCTTTTCTGCGTAACTGGAGTATTATTTTACACTGAAAGCATTACCCTAATATATACATTCACATTTCATCAATAAAAAAAAATTTCTATTAGACACTTATGAACATGACTCCATGTACCCAGATAGCAAAATATGCAGTTTGTATGCAATTTTTATGCCTAGGATCGACTCTCAAGACCTCGCTGTCAAGAGCCACCCGGGTCGAAATTTGGCCATATCAGTTTGTGCGGACAACTCTGTTGTACTGACGAATTTTGGGGAGCCGTAAGTACCTGTAAAATTTGAGGTTTCATGTCCGTCAAGATGTGAACACAATCTATAGTGTTGAATTATCTATGGAGTCTGCACTTCAAGATGTAGTAGTTGGAATCCTAATTGGGGAAGTCCTGACGACGAAAAAATTGATTGTGAAGACCCGCCACATAGTTGTGTAGTTGCCAGAAACGGACGAGCTTACAAAAGTAAGTACAGTTCTTAGGATTTAAAAGGTGTATTATGCATTATTTACATATTACTGAATATGCTAAATACAAGATATGTGACAAAAAACATAATTACTTATGTGATAGTAGTCATCAGCTATAAATACATGGAATTGATACAGAACACCAAGAGAAGATCACATACTAAGACAACACTGTGTAAATGGGGAAATAAATACAAGTATATCGTAGTATTGTAACAGGTAATTATGAAGTTTAGTGGCTTTTCTGAACGAAACGTCCTAGACCAACAAAAGTAGCATTAATGGGTTCCGCACATCTTACCTTGTTCATATTTAGGAGGGGGCCATGTTAAAATAAGTAGACCGTATCAAATAAAATAGTTAAAGATACCAGTAATCCGCTGCTTTGTTTACTGCGGGCACCATGATTTGTGGTGACCTCATGATTCCTGCCATCACCGTATTGACTCCTGGGTATTGTTACGTCACCATGTGGCGTTGTTAACGGAAAATTTTGAACTTCAGTAGCCATTGNTCCTGGGTATTGTTACGTCACCATGTGGCGTTGTTAACGGAAAATTTTGAACTTCAGTAGCCATTGCGTCTTTGCAGTGATGAGTCGTAACGTCCCAATCCAGTGGATTTAAAACGGAGAAAGAAAAAACGAGTGCTTCTGTACGTTATATTCGCCTATAAAAGAGTGTTCAGTGCGTATTATTTGGCTATAAACGAGTACTTCAGTGCGTAATATTCGCGTATGTGGCGTGTTAGTGGATTAAGGTGTTTCGTCGAGTGAAATAAGGTTGAATTGGCCGTTGACACAGGAATTATACCAGCAGCTTACCTAGGTAAGAAAATTGATATTCTTTTGGTGTGTTTTACGGTTCCTTGAAATCCTAAATTCGTAGTTTAATGTAAAACCCTAAAATCATAGGTCAGTGTAAAACCCTACAATCCAAGGTTAGTTTAAAAATGTAAAATAGTGATTAACTCATCGTGGGGTTAGGTTCTGTTAGGTTAGGTGGGCACATATTACAAAATTAGTCATACGTTTATGACCCTAGCATATTCGTGTTCTGCGTAATTAGTGGGGTGGAAATATATCACTTGGGGGGTTACAGAAAAGCCCTTAAACTGCATAATTACCTTGTAACATTTGAAAACCTTAAAATGAAGTCTGAAAGTGCTTAATAAAATTATTTAAAAGCTAAATGTGTTTTAAATTTTATATTAAAATTTGTTTAAGTTAAGGGATTGACAAGTATTTTGCAAAGTTACATTATTTTTGTATTTTTTCTCTCAAATTTATTTTATTGTTGTTAACATGTGTAACATTCATTGCATTTTAAAGTTTCTCCACATTGATTAATGCAAGTTAAGTTCAAATTTGCATATTGCACTATTATGCACATTTGCAATGTGATCTGCTCAGGGTACACTATGATCAGCATTTGGCACACAAGCGTTTCGTCTGATGAGCATCAGATTTTTCTAGAATCATTTTAAAATGTCTTAATTATGCTACATTGTTTGTCCACAGTTCAAAACAAAGGGAAAGGAGTGGCATTTCATCCCGTACAAACATTACTTGTGGCTCGTCTGTTGGCATACAAACATCAATAATGCATGAAACGTCCCGTGCGTGATCCTCAGTCTTGTTCCATTACCTTAAATAAGCAGTCAATTAGTGTACATGAGACAGTGTGCAAGTTTGTCCCCAAAATTCCTTATTTCATTTTAAGCACAACACACGTAAAACAATAAGATTTAAATTACAAACAAATACAGCAATTTGGTGCGTAATCTGCATTACTACACAAAAGTAACATAACCACACATCAACATTTATCTCTTAATTCTGCATGCAAACTACAAAATAATGTCACAACTGAAATAACACCACCACAATTGAAACTTACTTGTTCTTTTAACACATCCTTTTCTTCTCTAGCAAGTTTGTGTAACTGATTGGATTTAATACGTTCCGTCATTAATTTAAAATTGGCATCGTCTTTTTCTCGGAGCTGTTGGATGAGTCTCGAGTTCTGCTCCTGCATGTCTTCAAATGCTTGACCCGTCACCTCCATTTCGTTAAGCAGCGCTTCCTCCTCCTGAAAACATGCACTATGAAACACCTCAGACTTCAGATCAAAACCCAATAGTTTACTCTGCCTCTGCAACAGAGAACAACTTGTTCTGAAAAGTATTACCCCCACCCCCAATACTTTCACAACACAGAGACGTGCAAAGTGCGACAGATAAAGCAGTGACCTACAGACACACGTTTAATTTACCTTTTGTCTACGACATGCTCATGAAAACCAAGAGAGATACACGATAAAGGTTTTTAACAACTCTAAAAGGTTATACAGTATTCATGACTAGCTACAAATTATCTAGGGCTCTATACAATAGAACAATTAACGTGACAGCATCTTGTAACGAAATCTAACGGCATTAAAATGAATATACTCAATGTTGACCGATGTACCAGGAAAACCAGGACAGACGAGGCCTGGCAAGGGACATAGTACCACCTTGTTGCCCACGTAACGTGCATTTGCAAGTATCATATATAGAGTGATAGCTAATAGAATTCCTTGCATCATAAGAATGACGTGTTACGATTTAAATTAATTCGATGCAGTGTTGTAACAGATACTTGTAGCATTTTGTCCGTACAGGCAAAGTTGGGGTTCTCACATTTGACCACTTCTGAGAACGTACTTTTGACTATAAGAACTGCGGTAAAACACTGAACACATGACAACTAACAAGAGTATGTCCGTAGAAAGACTGAACGAATGTGATTAACATCGACTGTCAAGATTCGTTTCACGCGACAAATGTGCAACGATGAAGAAAATAGCATAGGAATTCAAAGCCTAACCCAAGTACCATTACTAACTGCATGACGCAGAGCTGTGGGTCTCGCCTAGGCCTGTGTACACTGCCACTGGGCATTTTGGAGACTTTAAACATTTAACCTGGTCTGACATGTCACATTTCCAACATATTCAGTTAGATGGAAGTATCCATGTTTCGAGACAACCCAGTGAATCCACGGATCTCGCATCACTACAGGGCTTGGCCGACAGCAGCTCTGCACTGTTAGAGAATGTGTCCAGGTAGCAGGCGTTTATGGTCCATCAAACATTTATGTCCCACCTTCATCCTCGTGGGATAGGCCTCTTACAACGGGACAATACACTACAACACGCATCCAGAGCCCCAAAAATTATGGTTAGAGGGACTCGCATCCAAGTTTGGGATCATGCCATTGCCCCCTTGTTCATGCAACTTGAACGTTAACAAGTGTGTCTGGGATGCTTTTCAACAGTTTTCCATTGTGCACAAAATTGCTGACACCGTATAAAAAAAATGCTATGTCAATTACTGTAACTATAGCAGATGTCTTATGGCTACACAAATATTACTTTCCTTGAATTTAGTAAATTAAACAAAGCGTTTCTATTTTAAACTTGGTAACTGACAAAGTACACTAACATCACAGTCAACTTCCTTACACTATGTGTAGTCAACTCTCAATTATCTGAGCGAGGATCAACTGGTATGTGGCTCAACCTCACCATATTTCCTTCCCATACACAGTTTATACATTACCGACATAAACACAATAATCTTAGTAACATTTGTTTTTGTGCATCAACAGCAGTGTTACAATCGTGACCTTGTGAACTGAGCTCACGCTCTGCAGTCTCGCGTTGTGTGACATGAGGCACAGGGAAAACAAGGGGATGGGGGAGGAGTTGAGAGTTGTGCAAGAAAAAAGTTTCAGGGACAGTTGCCAGTAAGTACGTTCAGTGCAATAAATCTTAGTAGGATATTAAAAAATATTTGCATTTTAAATGCCAATGCAGTGTTTAAATATAATACAAAGCGCAACTTGTGCCAGCCAGCCAGCCAGTTTAACAGTCATTCATTGCCAGCTGGCTGCCTCTATCTCCAGCATTTTGTTAGAGGGGAAAGTTCTCAAAAATATACAGTGCAAGGATGGCTTGGTTCAGTTGTGTCCGTTTCCCTTCCGCTCATTACCTTCCCCCTCCATCTCTTACGAATAGAACTCTACCTTGAACAGGACAGCAATAAAACATGAAAGAGGGAAGGCAAGAGGAAGTAGGCGGTACCATAATGTATTTACTCAACGTGTGTGTAGATGTTATAAATGATTATATACACAAGTTATTTCAGCTCGCGGATTGCACTGTACGCTAGAAAAACCTTTTTTAAGTGTGGCCAATGTTTTACAATTTCTGTTTTTATGCAAAAAAAAAAAAATAGTTGTGGAAACTTTACAGTCATTCCTCAATGAAAGTACACCATAATGTGCAACATTAGGCTTTTCTAATGCTTCTCCTCCTTGGCTATTTCCCTACTGAAATAGCACACACATGCGCCGTTTGTGCGCAATAGTCAATCACCCACCACCATCCTCGTAGTCTGCTACCACAAGTGTTATATATACATAAATAAACATTAAAATAGGTAACATACAACAATCAAACATTAGCAAAAAAATCAATGTATATGCAATTGCGCTGCGAGCATAATGCATATAGTCGCAAGTAACAGTAAAAAAACACCTACCAGCTTGTATCTGAAGTAGCGTTTAACTGGCGTGGGAGAGAGTGGGAGCAAGGAAGATGAAATGACAGAGGACAGGATTCAAAGAACAAGCAGCAATGCGAAAATGCTGGGTACTGCTTATACACAGAGGCAAAGTACATAAAATGAAATAATTTACTTTTACATATTTATGTAGGCCTATTTGTTTATTAAAAAGTTCAAAATATATATTTACTGAAAAATTTAAATGGTGTGACAATTATGTGAAAGCAAACCTTATGCAAGGGTTACAATTTTGTGGACAAATACAGTATGTTATTAANAATGGTGTGACAATTATGTGAAAGCAAACCTTATGCAAGGGTTACAATTTTGTGGACAAATACAGTATGTTATTAACAATTCTATTACATAATTGCATCCTGTTCATATGGATTCTTTGTTTACATATTTTAACTTTGTTATACTTATTTTTTACATGGAAATGCTGTTCAGAAACAGCTAGAGTTTACTGTAATTTAATCACAACGTGTTTACCAATAGAAATAAATTTACATTTCATCAATACATTTCTTAATTTACAGTGACAAAATGTTTTATAATGGTGTTTGCTCCTGGCATTTCATTCGCGGTTATGCAGTGGTGTGTTTTTCCCAAGGTTTTCACATTTTCTGTGAACATACTGCTGGAGACAAGATCTTGACCTGTTAAAATACAACCATTTGCAAAAAAAAAATTGATCACCCTGNAATGGTGTGACAATTATGTGAAAGCAAACCTTATGCAAGGGTTACAATTTTGTGGACAAATACAGTATGTTATTAGCGATTCTATTGCATAATTGCATCCTGTTCATATGGATTTTTTGTTTACATACTTTAACTTTGTTATACATACTTATTTTTTACATGGAAATGATGTTCAGAATCAGCTAGAGTTTACTGTAATTTAATCACAACATGTTTACCAATAGAAATAAATTTACATTTCATCAATACATTTCTTAATTTACAGTGACAAAATGTTTCAAAATGGTCTTTGCTCCTGGCATTTCATTCGCGGTTATGCAGTGGTGTGGTTTTTTAAAAGTTTTCACATTTTCTGTGAACATACTGCTGGAGAAAAGATCTTTACCTGTTAAAATACAACCATTTGCAAAAAAAAAATTGATCAACCTGAAGCACAAGCGTAGCGCGACTCAAAATATTTTTTTTGGAGTAGGGGGGGGGGCCTATAATCAAAACTTTTAAAGGCATTGTATGAATCTTTTATAAATGAAAAAATATGTGATCATTTACACACACAATCACAAAACATAATATTGGGGACAAAATAAAAGTAACAAATTATTTTGTAAAAATTTTCTTTCTTGATAGAAAATTAAAATAAGCCTGAAAAATAATACTGAATTTAAGCACTATTACAACAGTTTTTTTTACAGCCTTATAAGATTTACTTATCCAATGTTTAGTTCAATTTCGGCATATCATTATAACAAAGGAAGACATATATTTAGTAACAAAAGAAATTCTAATGAGAAAATGGTTACTAATATAGTCGTAAAACTCAGTATTGGATTTCGCTCTTAATAGGAAATGAAAGTGACACTGAATTTGAGCACTGTTACACTTGCTACAGTTGTTTACAATCTTTTTATAAAATAAGTAGTTACCACTTAGTATAGCCTATTAACGGTAAAGTGAGCACTTTTGCAAGCCCTCTCATTTGGAATAAGAGTCTAATATATCTTATTTTATCTTTAGACGTTAACTTCAGAGTGCGGTGGAATACACAGTGTTTATTACTAACATGGCAATATCTACTAACATGCAAGTTCCACTAGAGTGAAACAGGGATTGGTGAAATTAAGCAGTGTGTAGTTGCTGTAAAAATTAAGTTGTGGAAAGACACTTGAATTGATTGTATAAAATTCCTGTATCTCTCTTGTGACTGCTTCAGTCGGAAATTCCTTCCGTTTCAGGAGAACTTCCGAGATATGTTATATTTTGCTGTAATCATTCTTTGAAAATCTACTTTTCGATTAACTAGTATTTCATCCATTCCTCGATAATAAATATTTATCCTGCATTATTCTTCTTCTGGCAAAGCTGGAAAAAATGTTACGTCCACGTCTCCATAATCAAATTTTCTGGGAACTTTCCTCTTTCTCGTCATTTAAATTCTTGCTATATCATAACTTCTGGCACTAAATTTTTCACAAATCTCTTCAGTTTCATTCCAAACATGCTTAAAGGTTTCGTCATTTCTTTCTGGAGGCCAGCAGTGTATGAGTGCTTCTACTTTTGGAAATATGGACGAAATGCCCAAAGTCTCACTTTGTAGCTCTTTGGATAGTATATCTGAGAGACTCAAAATATTATGATGAAATTTCAAGAAGAAAATGAATTCATAATCTGTGAACAGTTTCTGCAGCCCAGCTGCTTCACTAGCTATTTTCATATTTGATTAATTATTTGATAATGTTTCTAGCATCTCAACAATCTCAGAAAATTCTTCAATCGCTGGTGACAATGTGCAACGACGGACAGTCCAACGAGTTTTCGATACAAACTGCGTAGTCTTTTGAATGGCTGTTCACTGCTCTTTTTACAAATGCTTTTGAAAATTGTGTACCTTTTAGCAGATTCATGAAAAATGTTATATAACGAGTTCATAGCATCCCGGCACATTTTGCAGTAGTTTGACTTCTTCACAAAAGCACAAAACACCTAAATATAAAAGATGAGCATGGCAGCGAGTACACAAAACTCTTGATTCGTCTTCCTTAAATCGCGCAGCAACTCCAATGAACAGCCCGCTCATGTTGGGTGCCCCGTTATAGGCCTGGCCTCGCTGTCTACTCACATTTACTACATTTTTTTTTAGGAATCAATTGATAACATAGTGTAAGTTTTCACCCGTCATTTCAGCAATTTGTATGAAACCCAAAAAACATTTCCTTATTTGTAACACCTTGTGTTTTGTACGGGGTAACACACACGCACGCACGCGTTCATGGTGATCAATTTTTTTTTTGCAAATAAGTGTATTAGCATTTCATTAAAATTAAAAGTCTAATTCCCCCTGGGAAAGGTAAACATGGGAATAAATAGAAAGCCATGTTCAGCCTACGAGTAGTGGTGCGGTCCGTTTTTCATTCATTTTAACTCTCTCAATTATTGTTTGCTCAGATTACATCACCCTATCAAGAAATATTTTTACTTTATCAATAAAATATGAACATGACTTTGTGCACAGTTTAGCAAATAAGTTTTGATGCAATTTTTGGGTATTGAATGTATGCCTATTGGATCTATTTTTGGGTTAACCGTGATTTTGAATTACTGTGCCCTTCATCTCCACCTTTACCTCAGTTAAATGAGAGTTAACTGCATATAATTCAGGAATTTTTACTACACAATTCACCCTCTGAATACACAAGGATAAAACTCTCATTGGAAAATGGAATTTTCATAAGAGCAATAATCACCCTACTACTCATTTAAGCTACACAAATTTCTGTAAAAAAGAATTAATTAAAATTTGATAGTTACGAAGAAAACCAATCTGGGTATTGCATTCTGAATAACACCAAACATTCTATTTTTAGTTCTGCACAATATATTGTATCATTATTTGAAAGCCATTCAACACCACAGGTAGAAAAATGTTAACATTTCCACAGTGCTAGACAAGAGTAGCTTTGTTTTTAATAATTGTTACTGTCACGACAGAGGTTTTATGTATCCATCATAGAACAGTGCTGGGTGCTTGATAAAACAACACTCTGGAACATCACTGCTCCAAATTAATTCCATCGCAGCACACAGTATCCTTGATATGCAAGAGATAACCTGAAACTATAACCAATACAGCAAAACAAAGACTTATTCACACGTTAAGATTGGTTTTGGTGTTCATGATCCCTAGTACAACCATCCAATACTAATTACAGTATTTCTTTAACGTTATTAATGGAGGGATCACTAATAATATGTCCCTGCATTGATGTATTAAGTTCATGGTTGAAAATTAGCAAAAGTGACAGATGATATTCAAATACAGTAACACCCTGGATACATAAACTAAACAGTTTGTTTCTGGATGGTGGTGATATAACTATCCTTTCTCCTATCAATAAATTCTAAAAATCAACAACTTAGAATGGTAATAGTAGTAAGCAACTTGAGAGGCAAGCATACTCAACAATAATGCAGTCCCAAATTCTTAAGTTTCATTGCACACACACAAGCAAAGGCACTAAACATAAATGATTCATCTTCCTCTGTAGCAAAGTCTAATAAAACAGGACTATGAGAAAAGTGGTAACCATGTATTTTTCGGGAGCAGTGAACATCTTAAAAATTTATATAATACATCTACACATAAAAAAAAATTTGTTTTTAACTTTTACGTAAAGCAATAAAAGGCACGCTGGAACAAGGCCGATAATACGACACATTTACATCAACAAAAACATAACGTATAAAATAAAAACGCCAACCAATAAACAGTCATAACATTGCCACCACTCTACGAACAACGGATTTTAACGAAACATCTGAATGTTCACATTCCAAAACATTAACATGCTGAATACATTGCTTTAACTGAAGACGAGAAATAAACAACCTGTCGTTCTTGAAGCAAGTGCTTTCGGTCACGTGACAATGCCATACTCTCTTATTGTGAGTTTATCAGACTGATGGTAAATGCATTTTACTTCATGGTAACCCACAGAGTAACATAAAAATTGAAATGTAACACCTGCAATTACCAATAATTTGACCAAAAGCTATTGGAAATAACAGATCAGAAATATGAAAATACCAAGTCGGTACTTTATTGAAAAACCACACTTGGTATGGGGAAATTTGTAACCCACCCACAAACCCTGCAACATGATTAACTACTCCACTGACACTGAAAATTGATTAAAAATGGGGCTGATGGTGGGTTATGACATTGAAATAGGAAAGGTTTCTTCTCTCAGACTNACACTGAAAATTGATTAAAAATGGGGCTGATGGTGGGTTATGACATTGAAATAGGAAAGGTTTCTTCTCTCAGACTACTTCCAAAATAATAAGATAATGTTCAATGGTACACGTGCTACAGGAATTGGAACACAGTGCCACGAACCAAACCCACCGGAAACAAGCCCNAGATAATGTTCAATGGTACACGTGCTACAGGAATTGGAACACAGTGCCACGAACCAAACCCACCGGAAACAAGCCAAGACGCAGCTGATCAGCCCTACATAGCAGATTCATTCCTATGACATGCACGCCTTTACCCACATTGCCACAAGGTATTATATAAACTTTCGCTCCACACAAACATTCACACAGCCCTCCAGTCCATCACAATGTAGCTCCACATGGGTCCAGACATCAGCTTCCATTACGAGATGGTAATCTCTGGCTTGCGTTAGTGTGTGCTTAGTAACATGCTATCATAAACAAATCAAAATTGTAAAGCTTACGGGTTGAAGCTCACCAGACTGCACTAGTTACGTTTTCTATCCTAAATGTACACAAATGCTGATCAACATCATGTGCAGCAAACCCACTAGTCAGGTGTGCTTAGAACTTAACTGGTCTAGCCAGTCGCCACCTCTCATTGCACATTTTCACCCAGTAGTTCACTTCCCTCTTCTCTACAGTTCTCACTCCTTTCAACGAACTTTGCTTGGTCATCTTGGTTTTTGCTTTTCACTTGCCATTCCAGCATATTTCATAACCTTCTTTTCCCATCACGGGCCAGAATTAGTTGACATTTAGCAAACGCTGGTGCTCTTCCTTAGTGCACACTTTCCAAATTCCCAACTTACACTACTATACGAGTTGTGTTCAAAAATCAAGGTGACTTGTTATTTTGTGACTTTGTCTCGATAAATATTTACGTATTCATCAATATCTATTTTGTCCCCTTCAAAGTAATGCCCCTCAGATATAATACACTTGTGCCAGCGCTTTTTGCCAATCCTCGAAGCACTTATGATATGCGCACTTTGGTATGGGANACATTTTGGTATGGCATTGAAGTCTCCCAGGTCTTTATCTCCTCAATCGTGGCAAACCTCTGTCCTTTCATGGGTCTCTTCAGTTTTGGGAACAGGAACAAGTCGCAGGGAGCCACGTCCGGTGAATGCGGTGGCCGAGGCGTGATTACGGTGTTGTTAATACAGATTCTTTGATCCGTTGTTTGCGATAGCAAATAAATCGCCAAGCACACCAAAACACGTCTAACCTTTATATCTGTCACAAACAAACTAGCAATGCAAAATGGCTGCTAATGTCAACATATGTTGGGAACATGTGTACCAACATAACAATACAAACAATCGATGATCGAATGTACGTAGCCCTCAAAATTTGCAGTCACCTTATTTTTTGAACACGTCTCATACTTCTCATCTGTCGTCTGTCTGAGCCCACGAGTTTCTGTGGTGTACACATACGTTACCATTTTTTTTTAATCTTTAGTGTTCTTTTTCAAATGAGTCACTCACAGCTGACCCGAGAAACTGATGGGTGCATTTCATAACTACTGAGAAACTGCAGTGTGACATACAGTGAAAGTAACCAAGGTCCACAAAACTTTTCATTACTGCAGAACCCATTTTTGTTGAGTGGCATTGGAATAATTATGACTACAAAGCGTATTTTGTGTGTAAAAAGAAAGCGCGCAAAGTTTTGAATTGAAGTAGCCTGTAAGATTGTTTAAAACATAAGACTTGGATGCAATGCATTCTTTAAATTATGTTTTCTCCTAATTGACAATTTATAATCGTGAAGCAGAATTAATCACATATGTGCCTTTATGTCTCTAACAACATACTTGGTACAGTCTATAATTACTATGTATGTTTTCATTCTATCTGAAATCATACTTTTAAAAACACTAAAAAACTTCCAGTGACCATAACTACCATTTTATCAGACATTACATAATTTACTCATGTAAAATATTAGAAAAATATGCTCGGTTTAGCGTGAAGTTATACATTTTAATTTGCATACTCTAGTATTACTGCTGTCACTTGCATTTTGTAACTAAATAAAAACTTGTTTGATGAACTTACATTACACATTATCCGAGTTAACTCAATTTTTTTTTAAGCAAGGAAACTTGCAAGTTGTATCTTATTAATATTGCTCACAGTTTACGAACTAATAATTTAGAATCATCCAGGTAAACAAAAACTGGAAACAAAGTGAAAAAAATCAATTTAGCAGTTGTGTACATTCACAATGCAAATCAAGATTTATACAGAATTAGAACACAATAATAAATGCCAGTGCTTTATTGACTCGTAAACACATTTTTAAGTGATTCCGTAATAACATTCTGATGAGGAGGTTGTAACAATAACATGGCATTCTTCCAGCTGGCTGCAGTGTCCATGTTCCATCAAATATCTGTTCAGCAGAGATAAAGCAATTAGTCATTCAAAACTTTACCAACTCCTGCTGATTAGTAGTCGTTGTCATTCTCTCACAGTGAAATTTTCTATGTACGAGTCAACTCTAGATGGATTATACGGTATTCCATAAAGCAGAAGTTCTCTTGCCAAGCAGAGTGTTGCTTGACATTTCAATTTAGTAAGTGGAGTTATGTTTGACGATACTGAATCCACAGTAAGATGATGGCTTTTGAAATACTTTCGAACATAATTTTTTTCAGTAGATATCTGCCTATTAAAATTAATTTATACTTAATTAAAAAATATGTTATTTCATGATAAATACAATTAAACATGAACTTGCAATGCTTGGTAAAACCTTGCGCTGCTCAATGTTTTTAACTTTTTGCGAGACAAGGGGAGGCTAAGTTAAGTACATGCTTCTAAAGACATCACCTTTTTCAGAAGACGTCGACCTATTAAAATTAATTATATTTAATTTAAAAAACATGTCTTTTTGAGTTAAGAGTTGATCAAACACTGACTTCAGGACAAAAAAAAAAAA
>NQII01002980.1:213281-247775 GCA_002778355.1 Clitarchus hookeri
GACCTGTCTTAACGACCTTATTTCTGGAAACTGAGGGGTCATTTTAGTAATGTTCTACTATAGTTACAAAAAGTATTTGTTAGGAGTGCAGTGAATTTATATTTCACTACTGATAACAATAAATAATTAATTGCACATGTGTTTTGTTTTTAGAATAATTACCAACTAAACTCTTATGATTTTTATGTGCAACATTTATACAGCAATTTATCAACTTGTTACAATATTTGCAACTACATACGAAGTAATCTGTATTTAATAACAGACTAGTGCTACTCATCGTAACCTACCACACGTCGTACTTCAATGTTTGTCTCGNAAGTAATCTGTATTTAATAACAGACTAGTGCTACTCATCGTAACCTACCACACGTCGTACTTCAATGTTTGTCTCGATACAAATAATGCAAACAGCTCTCTATACAAATGATGCTCAAAGCCAATTCACGGTGCAGTGTTATCTACCAAGCCTGTTGGTGACATATTTTATAATGTGGTTTTAACCAAATGATTGTGTTTATTGAAAACCGTAAACTGTAACAATTGCTATTTCATGCAACTTAACCAAGTGAATATAAGTATTATCAACAAGTTTTTCCTTTCGCATACTTTGAAAAGTATTTTGAACATGCAAGCACACAATATAAATAAAACATGTATAAATATGTATATAAATCACATGATGTGTGTTGGATATAAGCTTTTAAGTGCAACATGTAGCACCCCTACCAACTTTGGAAAACATTATTGCAAGTACTTTTATTACTGATAAGTATGTTATTTTGGTATTTAATTTAAATGCAGGGAGTGACCGGACCCATGCTGTTCATTTTAGCATAAAGGACTTTCCCAAAATTAAATAATATATATTCTAAACGTTAAATTTTTTGGTTCTACTGAACTTGCTGATTCCTTCCTGCAACCGCACATTACTGTATGCCGCTTGCATTACTCACGTTCCACGAAGCAGAGTTAGGCAGTATTGCCTGTAATCAGCTGCCCGAGGGTGTGGTTGACGATGTGATGTATTTTTCAGACTTAAGTTTTCCCCCGTAATTTCCTGTACATTCGTAGCCTTTTTCACTAGGCCGTAACTCAGATAAAAAAATTGACATTGTGGGAAACTTTAGAAAGTATTTCCAATTATGAATTAAGTTCCAAGTACATGTTTTTTTGTAATTTTACTGATTGCTTTCACCTTAAGTAATTTGTACTTTTAATTAAATACAATTTTCCCAGAGTATTTAAGCCTGATTACATTTTTTTTATGTACTTTTACCATCACTGCCAAAAACTATTGAGTAATCACAACGACAGTATATTCGACATCACTAAAACTGGGTTTGCTTTTGCCACTGCAATGTAACATATTCCAATCCTGAAAAATCTTCCTTAGCTAGCCTGTTCAAACACAATGAGTATTTTCTTTTTGATTAGAAAGTATAAGGATAATCATTCATGGTCTTTTACCATGAGACACCCAGCTAAATGACAAGTGAAAATTTCAAAGTAAACTGTATTTTCAGAGATGCTCTTTAAACAAACTCTTGCTTCTGGTCTTCTCCGACACTCTATTAGCCTCTTTCCATGAGAAGCAAGCCCTTGCAATAGACAAAATTTTCATAACTTTGCTGATGTTTAGTCTGTCTGTCATTATCACCAGGCATACATTAGTTCCCAGAAGTAACGTCAGTTTCTCAATGTCACATTTCAATTTCCTGTAATGCACTTGCACCAGCGACCTCTTTGCATCTGTCTGTGTCAATATTACAATTTTATGTGCAAGTTTCTCTCACTTACATAAGAAAACAAGTACAATTAAATGTGGTCCACGTATCTTTTGGCATAACTGTGTCAGAAACACCTGAAGTTATGTTTTGAAGGAGCCATAATTCTGGACATCACAACTTACACACACTGTAAAAATAAATTCAAGTTTATACATGGAATTCCTATTTCAATGTGCTGCAAAATCACAGTATTGACTTCAGATTGCAAATGCAACCTAAACAAAAATAAAACTGTATAGTTTACAATGCAAGTACGTCTCTATTTGTAAAACAATTCACTACATCACATATCANAAACAAAAATAAAACTGTATAGTTTACAATGCAAGTACGTCTCTATTTGTAAAACAATTCACTACATCACATATCAACTTGTGAGATGTTACATGCCATCAACAGCCTGATAACGTCACCAAATGCAAAATGCTACACGACCAACAACGAACATCAAATAAACGATTTCAAAAGTTACATGGCATTTTGGTCTGACTTGCTATACCATACAAAATGCTTCATCAAACATTTAGCAGCAGGCTTACTGCACAATGCCAGACTCATACCTGTTTACATGCATGTAAACATACATACGAATATATACATTTACACATGTGTATTAACACGTACACATATGCATGCACAGATATACACAGAAACTTCCCATTCATGCATTTAATATACACATACAACAAAAAGTGACTTTCAAAGTACCAAAGGTAAACTACAGAAACAGTCCCACACATTCTCATTTCTTGCTTGTATCATCATCTTTCCTCAATCCCACTCAACTAACCCTTTATTGTTTTACTTCTATAAAACACACGAAATACACACAATGTAATTAAAAAATAACACAGCCAGATACATCCCAAACAAAAACTTTTTAAAATATGACTGCCAGCCAAAGGTCAAAAAATTATTTTGAAACCACATTTTTAAAAGTCTNCAAACAAAAACTTTTTAAAATATGACTGCCAGCCAAAGGTCAAAAAATTATTTTGAAACCACATTTTTAAAAGTCTGTACACAATAATCCAGACAAAAAAACCTCATAAATGAAAACCGCCATTCAATAGCACCTAAACAACTGCACTGGATGGCAAAGTTGGTGAAACATAACTACAATTTAGTGTTATCGCTTGTACATACTAATTTAATTGTACTTCAGGAAAACAGCTTATCCTCCCTTTTCCATTNCAAACAAAAACTTTTTAAAATATGACTGCCAGCCAAAGGTCAAAAAATTATTTTGAAACCACATTTTTAAAAGTCGGTACACAATAATCCAGACAAAAAAACCTCGTAAATGAAAACCGCCATTCAATAGCACCTAAACAACTGCACTGGATGGCAAAGTTGGTGAAACATAATTACAATTTAGTGTTATCGCTTGTACATACTAATTTAATTGTACTTCAGGAAAACAGCTTATCCTCCCTTTTCCATTGACTGTAAATGATGCATTAAAATGCACAATTCAGTGAAAAGTAGTATGTTTATTTTTATTTTACATAAATTACTTTTTTTAAATTAATTCTCTGTCACACTTACTGAATTAACTTCCGTTTACAATAACACTTACAACTGCATATGCAACACATTTTATTACAGACACCACACTAAAACGAACAGAAATCGCAAGTCAAGAATAATTCATAGTTACTACCAATGACCGTTATAAACAAAATTCTTATTCAACACTTTGAATATTTACTGTGTACTGTGCAGAGTTGTCAAACGTCAAAATGGTGAAACAATAAACATTATACAAAACATGTGAACCAAGGGCCACAAAACCTTCATCAATCAGCTTTCGTGAGGTACAATAAAAAAAATAGCAGTAATGGAAATATTTCTTCCTCAAATGTCCAACTATGCTAAGCAAACAGTTATAGAGTTATTATAATATTTTCTTTATTTTAAGCAATTAATAACTCACAGAATTTTTTTAATGATGCNCAAACAGTTATAGAGTTATTATAATATTTTCTTTATTTTAAGCAATTAATAACTCACAGAATTTTTTTAATGATGCAATGTAAGACATGCATAAATTGAAAGTGATTTTAAAGCACTAGAATATTAGTGTTGAACATTTGAAACTACATGGTTCACAAATATTTGAAATAAATCCCTGAATTGGTTAATGAGCAATTATTGTTCATTAGAAATGTAACTGGAAGGCANTTCACAAATATTTGAAATAAATCCCTGAATTGGTTAATGAGCAATTATTGTTCATTAGAAATGTAACTGGAAGGCTAGACGCTCGCTGTTTCTTGGGTTTTTCTGTTGTATAGTAAGATGAGAACATTAATTTTACACATATAATGAAGACTGTTCACTATTCCAATATTCACTGCACCATGTTCTTACATATGTATAATAATATAGAAGGGGGGGAGGGAAGAGGCATGATGAACATGTAAGTTTAAACTAACATACTACATGTAACTATAAAGTCAAAATATGTACAATTGATTTATAAAATAATATACTCAGTAGCCCTACAGTATATTGCACTTAGAAAAAGCACTAATTACAAATAAATACTTTCACATTTCATGTTTTTCATAATTTCTTACACTTGCAAGCTGGGAAAGGAAAAAAAAAAAAAGGGAGAGAAAGAAAGAAATACTACTGTTAATTACAAAAGTCACTACGCCATATTAACTTACAATTACTAAATTACTACTACTTTTTTCAAACTACTTACTATAAATACTACACGTTCCTGGCTATCCTACCATCAGTACAAACCATGTGTGACATATCTTGTTGATATTTTAAGTCAGATCGTCAGAGCATAGGATTTAGAAATGTACATTTAGATAGACTAAAAAATTACACGTGTCATAAAAATATTACACAGCATTTTAAGAATATTAATGAATCATTACTTTATTTTATATTTTGCTTCCATCTTACGAGGAGTTAAATACTAAACAACAAATACTGATCGCAATATATATATAAAAGTGTTTCAAATTTTTTTTTTAAATCGATTTGCGAATCAACAACTACGTTAATACTTAAACCATTCCCCTACAAAGTCAACAGCTCGAGAATACTGGAAACCTATAAATTATAAGAGCTGTGTTAAATGTTTTTAGTATATTTATTTAAATCTTTGTTAATGCTGGAATTTACTTTGGATTAAACAATTTCACACCAGCAAATTAGTTTCATTTTCTGCATAAAACTTTTACTGTTATAAACAGAAATCGGTCAGAACTTTTATGAGTTTGGCGTAGGAGATAAAAACAACATTTTCGAACAATGTTACTGGCTGAATTTTCACTTTTATCTTCAGCTAAAGGATTCATACATAATTTAATTATCAAGAAAATCAGAAAAACACTGTGCAGCAGCCACCTCAGAACTAAGAGAATAACTTCATGTGCAGGCAGATCACGATCATCTTCAATATTCTTACATTCATGCTGTGATAAGACATTATGATAAGTAGGGTACATTTTTGGAGGGGTCAAAAACAGTTCTTCCCCTTCCCACCAATGGTCGAGCACAAGTTCATTGGGGCCACCTGAACACAGCTGGACATGTCCACCTCTTTCTCGAGACACAAACGTGTATGCTCATGCAGTGGCACGTTAATGAGACCGAATCGGAAATCTCGCTTGCGCATTCTCCCATGCTCGGGTGCTCTGCTCTCACAGTTATCCCACCCCCTCCATCAAGGAATATTAGGCAGTGAGCAGTGAGCNGTACATTTTTGGAGGGGTCAAAAACAGTTCTTCCCCTTCCCACCAATGGTCGAGCACAAGTTCATTGGGGCCACCAGAACACAGCTGGACATGTCCACCTCGTTCTCGAGACACAAACGTGTATGCTCGTGCAGTGGCACGTTAATGAGACCAAATCGGAAATCTCGCTTGCGCATTATCCCATGCTCGGGTGCTCTGCTCTCACAGTTATCCCACCCCCTCCATCAAGGAATATTAGGCAGTGAGCAGTGAGCCTTAGATTAGATGTATTATAATCACGGCAGATATGAGATTGCAACTCTCACAATGATCAATTTTTGCCAAGTATTTCTGGCAAGACTGGTAGAACTAAAAGTATGGAGGTCTGTTCAGCTTAATGTACGATGGGTTAACAGACAGGCAATACAAGGATTCTTGTTGGTAACCAGTCACATTATTATAATAAGAATTTTCCAAATCAGTGGCCACCCGGGAGCAAGTGACTAGAGTCCTCACTGATGTGAGGGTGAAGGTCAAAGGAATTCAGCTGACTGCCCACAGGAACCCATAAAGAAGCATCCTTGTGATATTGATGCATAAAATGCCATTGCAGGGTCCAGCTTAGGTGCTGATTTCAAAGGCAAAATTGCTAACGGTATGTAAGAATCTAGCATACTTTGTTACCCCTATGCCAGTGACGTAACCAGGAGGTTACTCTAACCAGTCCTGCAGAAGGCTACATCGAAGCATTCCCTCCGACTAGAAATAATTGTCCTCCCGAGGACTTGCCGAGTCCACGATCACAAAGTGGGTCTGAACTATTGATTGAACTAGAAGGACAGAGACACTGTGGACGTCCTTTCTTATGATTGCGAGCTTGGAGGGTAGAGGCAGGGGGAAGGAAAGCAACTATACTATAATATGGCCTAAGTACTATTTGGGCAGAAACACGATGCTGTATTGGCACGTGTTTTCTCAATAACACCTAACCTGTACAAGGAAAGCTGATGAAGACCTTACCCAGAATGTGCGAAGAAACTCTGCAATACTTACCTTACATACATAATCTCTTCCCCTCAGTTTTGTTTTATGTAAGAGGGGTAAAAGTAATCGGTGATTGTGGGCGAAGACAGTAGCAGTGCAAAAGAAAAGGGCTAGGAACCCCAACAGACCATCAGTGAGCTACCCCTTGATGGCCTCTTCTATACATCGTTAAGGATGTGTACAGACGGACCTTACTGACGTTGGCAGGCCAAGGGATGGTGTCGGACAGTAAAGGACTGTCTCAACCGCTACCCGCAGTGGAAGAAACAGCAGTCGTAGGAAGCAGAGAAGCCATGCTAGGCGTGGGAGGAGGTTGAAGCCCACTTCCTCCAAGTTCACTCAGGAGGGGGTGCAATTGGTAAAGCAGAATGGGGAATCACTATACCCATTCAAGTCCAACTTAATCCCTACAGAAAGGCCATCAACTGTGAAGAGCGTTAGGGCAGAATACTGTGTAGGCAGACAGTTCCACTAGACGGTGTGAAGGAGCAGGTGCCTCACGTGAAAATACCAACACTAATAATGGAACAAACACAGATCAATATATGNCAGCAACATTCACTTTGGCTAAAACTTCTTTTAACATGCTGCATAAAGTTAACTACCAAGCTCTACTGTAGTTTGTTTTGGATTTGCTGCCATCCCACAATTCAAATAAGATAAATAAAAAGTACTTGTACCCTCTTTGACTTGTCAATCTGATTGTCTCAAGGCTACCAGCCAAGTTTATGTTTGTCTGTAACAACACTTCCCTAATTGTTGTGTATAAATGCAGTTACCTCAAAACCCATTTTTCTCTCCTGAACTAAAAAAAAAAAGAGACTCGGAAGCCTTACTACTATGCAACAATCATAATTATCTTATCACTAACTTCAAAATCATTAATCAACCAACTATTTATACGCAGACAACACAATGATGAAACGCAGACAAATGCAACAGGTGTCCGTCCTCGACAACAGGTGTGAAACACTCAGTCTAGCTATTGTGTTCATCCGGTTTTATCACAGCAACTAGAAGGAAGATCAAAACTAAAATGGATTCCAGTAATGACGAAAAATGAAACAGATAAATGTCCTTCTACAAAATATTTCACAATTGCCCTATATATTCAGTTGAGGTACTTTTTGCTTTGTTGGGGCAACAAATTATTAAACCAATACTTTAAAATTCAAAAAGCAAACACAAAAAATCCTGTGACAAGCGGTAATACTTCACAAACATAAAGAGTAATAGAAAATAGTAAGTATATATAAATCTTCGTGTAGTAACAACATTTATTCAGTAGTCGAGTGGTTATGGTAGTGGACTAGCAATATTTTCATGCATGTTAAAATCCTGATAAAGAAAATGTTCTTTTTTTAATTCTCTTATTATACTGTTTACAACCATAACACAACGAAACATATACATATATATATATTTTTTTTTTTTTGTTCCAAAACATTTCATTAGCAAAACAAATAATGAAAACTAATTAGAGATTTTTTAACTCCATGGAATTTGCGTAAGGTTCCTCTATAGAAAAAAAAAATGGCCCATAAAAATAGGAATATTTATTATACTAGTTACACTCATAGTTTCTTCAATACATAATACTAATTTTCTAGTGGTTAATATAAAGACTATGCTGCAAAAAACCATGAGTAAAAGTGAGTAACAGGTCAATAAAATGGTACCGAATCCATTATTGAGGCAAACTCTCTAATTTCCAGTTTAAAATTTTTACCACCTCTCTATTAGTGTGAGTCAACAGCAGTATGTCACCACTGTAAAATAGCTATATTTGCCATTGCCTCGCATCTACATTATCGAAACGATAGAAGACGTGCACCATTTTTACAAGTACTACAAGGAGAGGTTAACAGGATGCAAGTTGTTTCGGGGAACTCAAGGCCTCTCGTAACTTTGAGAGTGCTCACAACTGTAACCAACAGTAAAACAATGTGCTAATTGTTGAAGAATCTTGTTTTCCTGCAAAAACTAGATGCGTAGGTAGGGCTTAACGTCTCGCCGACAGCGAGGCCATTAAACGGAAACTAGATGCATGCCAAGTGTGAATCACACATCCATCACAAAAGTGACTATGAATACGAGCCTAAACGCTTAACATACTTCCTCACTTTCTCAAGCTAAGCATTTGATTGCTCCCGCACAACCTCTATTTCTCCCACATCATCAAACTGTCAGCAAAGAGAGCATGCATGGACTTAACTTTTGCTGCTTCTATCTTCCTCCCACTCTCTTTACGATACTCCAACACGATCATAAAAAATTATGGACACTGCAAAAAAAAAATAGAAGTACTGAAGTGCACAAAGTTTTTATACGGAGTTTGAATATGCTTACATACTTTCTCATTACTCATCAGCTCTTCTTTCCACCACATCATCTTCATTAACCTGTCAAGCAGGTTACTTATGTCATGCCGTTCCACATCCTGGAATACTACCGCCCGGTATTTCCTAAATTCACACCTTCTTTATGTCAGTTGCCAGATTGCGAAAATCGTATCCCTTACGGACCTCCCTTTACTAATCCATGTTGCTCTGCTTGCCACTTTCTGTACCCTTCCTCGTAATTGTCATTAAGATTATCTATACGTTGGTGCAATGACACACTGGCGTAATTCCGTTGAGGTTCACGCAACTCTTTTTGTTCCGTGCTTAAAGGACTTACCAATACTGTATCTTAAATTAGTCCTCTGATGTCTGTTTTCCTTTCTGGATACATCTCAAACACACTGTGCAACCAGTAAATTGACTGCTTGCCCTTTTTCTCTCCTCCTACTCGCTTAGCTACGTAATGAACAATATGTATTTTATTACTTTGTTCCACAGCCTTCTACAACATCTCTAGCCATTTCTGCATTCATTTTTTTTCTGCCTTCACACCTTGCTTGGCTTCTCTGTTTTTCGTTGTGCTCCTTTTCTGTACTGGCACATTTTCTAAAGGCCTTCTATTATACAACTATCTTTATTATCTATGGTATTTCCAAACATTTCCACTACTAGACACTTACCTCAGTATTTCTCATTCTTCCTATTTATTATGCTATCTTTAAGAAGCCATACCATTGTTCTTGTTACCTAGTTTCTACAGCACCTCATCACTATATTCGCTAATCGTATTATATGGTCCCTATCCAAAGCCACCTAGTTGCCGCTGTAACATTTCCTGTTTGCTTCTTCACTTCTTTGAGTAATGGAAACATGGAAAGTCTTGTAATATTACATATTTGCATGTGGTATCAAAAATACTAAAAAAATAATTCAAATATACATATCAAACCACAGAAATAAAAATATTATATTCTGAAAATAAAATTAACGCAAACAATATCTGCACTTAAAAAATAAACTGCCTGAAATCAAATTAACATAAAATACAGATACGAAAGTTAATAAAACGATCGGAAAACTATTTTCTTCCTACAATCCCTCAAAACATATAGCCAATCAATATTATTATTTTAGTAAAGTAAATGATACAAGTCCTGAAAAAAAAAGTGGTTAAGTACCATTTCCCCTGACAAGGTTTAGTTATAACTATTTTAATAATATTGATGATAGAATTTATTTGCAGGAAAGACTTCCTGTATATGAAGATAAGAATTCCAGTACTGCTACAATTAATGTTACACAACCTTCAGTGAAGTACTGTCATGTTAAAATATTAAACTAGAACTTGGTGATGAATTGTGGATTTTATGTGACTTAAAGCTTCGTCGACAGCAGGATCATTAGAGAGAGAGAACAAGGTGCGTGGACAATCAGGATTGGAGAAGGAATTGACCACAGCCCGTAGCAAAGAACCGCCCTCACCTCTGCTTGGAGAAATTAAAAGAAAGCAGGACCAGAAATCTAACCCAGGTACTCCGAAATGAGAGTCACTTAGCTATGTAAGGTTTTTCCTTAAATGGCGCAATACGAGGGGGGACCCATTGTTCGACCAGGTGTCCGTTAGGGACACGTCTCCTGAGTTAGTGTGCAAAGTTCTGTCGCTGTGAGTGCATCGGTTCGCCCGTGGGAATTTTTTTAGTGAAACAACTTTTTCCATTTTGCCGAAAACGTGATGGCCAATTGTTGAGAGCAATGCGGGGCTGTGAAATTTTGATTCCTGTTTGGGAAATCGGCCGCGGAAACTATTGTAATGCTTTAGACTGCTTATGGGGATGCTACCCTAAGTAAAACAAGAGACTACGAGTGGTTTTCACGTTTTAAAAATGGAGAAATGTCAATTGAAGACCAACCCCGTTCTGGACGCCCCTCAACGTCAAAAAGTGACGAAAACGTCGACCAAATCAATGCTCTTGTTCGTGAAGACCGTCGCCAAACCATTGATCAACTCTGTGAGATGTCTGGAATATCATGGAGTTCAATTCAGAGGATTTTATCCGAAGATTTGCACATGAGAAGAGTTGCAGCCAAATTTGTCTCTCGCCTTCTCACAGGCGAGCAAAGGGAGCGTCGACTTCAGGCATGTTTTGAGCTTCAAAATCAGCTCAAAAAAGGACCCTGAACTTTTTTCCAAGGTGATTACTGGTGATGAATCGTGGTGCTATGGATGCGACCCCGAAACAAAGCAGCAATCAAGCCAGTGGAAGACGCCTGGCTCTCCTCGTCCCAAAAAAGCTTGCCAAGTGAAGTCAAACATCAAGACAATGCTCATTTGTTTCTTCGATTGCAGAGGTGTTGTGCACACGGAGTTCGTTCCCCCGGGTCAAACTGTCAACCAGAAGTTCTACTTGGAGGTTTTGAAAAGATTGAGGGAGAGCATCCGGAAGAAAAGGGCAGATCTTTGGCGCACAAGCGACTGGTTCTTCCATCATGACAACGCGCCGGCCCACACCGCTCTCTCCGTAAAGCAGTTTTTGACCAAAAACGGCATGACACCAATTGTCCACCCCCCCTACTCACCGGATCTAGCCCCCCTGTGATTTCTTTTTGTTCCCCACACTCAAAAGGGACATGAAAGGAAAGCCTTTTGCCACTGTGAAGGAGGTAAATCAAAATTCGCTGGAAGGCCTAAAAAACATCCCGATAAGTGAATTTAAAAAATGTTTTGAACAATGGAAGGATTGTTTGCAGAGGTACGTTGTGGTCAAGGGAGAATACTTTGAAGGTGATCAAAATTTGGTGTAAAAATATTAAGAAATAAAGAAGTTATAACGAAATCCCATTTTTTTGGGTCCCCCTTCGTACGCATTTGTACAGAGATGCACAGATTATTAATATACCATAAATACAATTTGTTTTCTTTGAAATCTATCTGTATGTTTTCATCTCAGGCAATCTAAGAAGTTCTTTGCCAACTACATCTACGGTTCTGCATTAGTGACCTAATGCGCTTGTAACACAACCACTGCACTTCTCGCTGTACGAGCATGATCATAAATAGCTACGAAATTACGGGAGGGACTTGCCAAACTTTTGCAACTTAAAGTATTCTCTCTTTAATTTATGCTTTGAAGGCATCGTGTACATTACATGATTTTATTATTTAACTACCCGTATTTCCTTATTTAGTCTGGTCGAGCATAAATGCGATGTATTCAATGTAAAACTACAATTCAATCTAAAATTGTGGAGAAGAATTCGAAATACAGACAGGCCCTATTGAGCTTGGTCACAATACCTATATTAGATAAAAAGGAAGATTGTTATTCTGAAGTGCGTTCTTTTAATGTCTAGTTGTGTTTCTGACAAGAGGTGGCCATAATTAATTTCACAAAACATTAAAATGTTTATTCACTATCTTAATACTGTGTAAAAAAAAAAAAACCTGTTACAGAGGTACTGATTAGCAATCAAAGATATGGTTAATTGCCAAAATAGAGAAGTTAGTGCATATAGAAAACATTTCAAAGCGGGTTCGCCCAGTTGGTTTGGTGTTTTACAACATAAGTACCTACCTGATTTTCATTGTCTTTCAAAGTCACTTTGATTCAACCTAAAAGAGGCAAATAATCAGTAATGTTCTTTATGAAAATGAAACTCAAAAACTAAGAATTTGTAGGTCTACTAGGAGTTCAATTTTGAAACCTACAATAGAACTGTTATCCATTCTGCAAAGTAGAAGGAAAAATATTAAAAACACAAAACACACACAAATTTTCACAAAGCTACTTAATTTATATAGTACGTAAATTTTAGTTGGTACAATCAAGCAATTAACCTCATGAGACCAATATTACAAAATAAATACACGATATCAATACACTGTACTGTAGAGAAAAAACCAGACCCATTTAGTTACGTTAGAAAAAATTTGTAAAATGAAAGAATGGGCAAGAAAATGTTCATTTTAGCAACCACCACAAACCAAATATTAGTGCTATTACCAGTTGCAGGCTGAAGTAAGCCAATATTACATCTACAATAGTTATTTTTTATAACTGCACATACTAATATACTGTAAATCCAAAACTTTACAAAATTCATAGCTCACTTCAAGCCAGGCACACAAAATAACTCAATGTAAATGCTACAGCACACAACCAAAAAAAAATATAAAAAATTTTAGCAATATATAAGTTGCAAAAATAATTATTTAAAGATTTCTATACTAGTAAAACTTTCTCCATGCCTTGTTTTGATTGAACTGAGTTACATTGTACTTGCATAATTTCATTTACAGAATAACTATTAAAATATGATGAATAAAACAAAATCTTTAATACAATGTTTACATAATAATGTAATAATAAATTTTAATACACAATAAAATAAAAATTACAGACTGAAGTGTAACATGCAGTGTAAGCTCTGAAAATGTAAGGCCAATGGTCCAGACAATTTCACTGTCACACATGCATGTACAAACTCTAAACTTTCCAAAAAAAAAAAAAAAAAAAANTTATCTGAAGTAATGACTGCAATCCCACTTTATGGGTATTCCAGTTATGTATTACATGTGAAGGTAAAACTAAACCACACAACAATTTAATTTTTCTGTAATGACTGTCTTTTATAAATCATTATGATCACAAACATTTATAGCTTAAATTACAACTATAATTAATCAAGAAACATTAATGGATAAAAGTTAAATAATTTATACTGCTGACACTAAAACGAAATAACACACAAACTTCTTATACCAAACATAACTTCTTCCAACAAACCTATTAAACTTGATACAGTATCACATCATTACCGAACTTTTTGCAAAATGCATATATAATACAGACAGTACAGAGGAATCATAACACATAAATATGTCCACATTTAAATGAGTGGGCTAGAATTCAAGTAAATACTTCCTTTCACCTCTGCAAGAAATAAGTTCCGCAACGTTATGGATATTGGACCTGGTTGCTGGAAAACACAGTGGTGTGAAAAGGGTGGGGGGTGGGGAGAAAGTATGCATTGCCTTCCCCTTGAAAATTTACAAATGGGTACCAGGGCAACATAAAGCAAGAAACATTTTCAGCTACATTTATATCCTCTGCAAATGCACAGTGGTTTATGCTGATAAGACTACAATATGATCTACATATACCATTAGTTATAAAGTAGATAATACACGGCAATTCTACACACTACCAACATTGCATTGACTGCCAGACATTACCCAGACGTAGTAAAAGTTTGTAAATTATACCTAACAGTACTACATTGGATGCAATTTAATTACATTTTTAGATGAAAATTTCGGAATAAACACTGATGACAAGGTGTTTCAGATTCTTAAGTACATCTGCACTTATAGATAAAGAAATATGTGTTATTCCACGTGCCATGAAATGCTGACTGCACCAAGATTAAATTTGAAAGGTGAGCAAAACATTTAATGTGGCAATGAAAGAATTGCCTCCCGTTCCACCACAAAGCAAGTTAGATCAGCATAGTAAAAACAATACTTCAATAAAATAATTCACCTAGCTGGCATGAGACATGGAAGAGAAATGCAACTCTGTCCAAATGTTATTTTTATCTTTGTTAAAGCCACAACTATTGCAATTTCCATTGAAATGTGGCACATTTGAAACATTCTCAGACATGAAATTCAAATAACCGTTCTGTAAGAAAAGTTACTCATGAAAGTGTTTTGGCATTATTTAGCTTGTTCTAGCAAAAAAAAAAAAGTTTATGTATAATGCAGCTTATTTAAATGTGTATTCCACTTATGCTAAGATACACACTTTGTAAAAACAATTTCTTTCGCAGTACCTGGATCATTTGATAAAAAATAACTGTAATTTACCACAACTTTCTGGCACAATTATATACTATTTAAACATGTACAAACGCTATACTTGAAACTTTATAACTGAAGGCATGTTTCATTCCAAAGGGTTATTTTTTTTTACCAGATGGATATCTGGTATAGAAGTTTTTTGTAACTATATTAACATTACATTGTACCAAATACAAAGCTTGGGCAGTTGACAACTATCAGGTGCTAATGGAAGTAGATGGATGCAGCAGCTCACCTGACCCGGGAAGGGGTTGGGAGTACAGTGGAAGCGGCTTCTCTCCCCCAGCATGCGACAGTGCACTGGATTTCAGTACAAGGAGAGGAATGGTAACTTGCTCAACCCTCACAAAACTGTCCCATCAAAAACCTAAGGCTAAATGCATTGCTTCTCTAGTTACTCATGCACTTTTCTCGTGAAAACAAAATTATAATTATACAACTCTTGTTGAAGTAAAAACTTGATTAACAGTCTGAATGTCATAAACAACGTATGTACATTAGTGGAAATGTATTTAATAACACTCCTTAACAATACACGTAGCCACCCCGATGTTTGTACACAGGAAGGAGGCGGCATGCGAGACTGATCAAAACATCAAGTCCGTGGGACATCCAGAACATCAAATGCAAAACATACAGCACACACCTTAAGGAGTGTAACTGCCCCAAATGGCCTCACACGCAGCAATTCTGGCATGCTACACAAACGCTGAATGTGTCTCTGAAGTACAGTATCCCAAGCTCGCTGTACTTCTTGGCGTAGCTGGGCGATGGTCACTGCTGGCGTTGGACTGGACGTCGGGAATCATCCCACTACGTGGTGCCATCCCACCATATCCTGCTCGTGCTCAAAGGGGCTGAGGTGCGAGATATAGCGAGCCCAGGTAGCACACGTACATCGTGTATAACACGCTGTGTTTCCCTAATATGAAGACAGGGGTCGCGGAGGCGTAGGCTACTCACCTCCTGCCTGGGCGAACTGGGTTCGATTCCAGATGGGGCCACTCCCAGATTTTCTCACGTGGGAATCGTGCCGGATTATGCCGCTGGTCAACAGGCTCTCTCAGGAAATTGCAGTTTCCCCCTTGCTTTCACTCTAGCGCCACTCCATACTCACCTCGCTTCACCCTCATTGGCTATCAAGCCCAAATCTCTTCACTCTCACGCACCCTAACATGAAGATACAAGTTATCGTGCCAAAAAATTGGTTCCTACAGCGTTTTGAGATATGGTCGGAGGACGGAACTGACATCATGATGTACGACGCCCTCGTCATGCCCCCTGAATGAATACCAGAGGCAAAGAAAGTGTGTAGCTTACGACCCCCCATAGCATAATCCCAGGTGTGGGTCCGGTATGAGTAAGAATACAAAATTAATTGTTACGGTCACCTGTACATCTACCAATGTGAACATGCTCATCCCTTTTCCAAGGCAGAAATCACTGAACACCGCTGCTCTCCATTCACCTCTCCAACAAACTTTCTCCTGACACCACCAGAGACATTACAACAATGATCAGGTGTCAGGTAAGAGTGCAAGTGGAACACGCAAACACATAGGGGGTCACAATGAATGCACGTGTGGTTGCTGTTCTGTCAGTTTAGGGGTGGCCTGAATGGTCCTCCTGTCCACTTGTTCACCAGTACAGAAAGGTGGCACTTATGGGGCTAGGTGGCCGTGGAAACTCTCGTCACCATCTTCTCCAACATCCGACGGATCCCTGACACGTTACACCCCAAGCGAGTGGGCAATTCTGTGGAACGTCCAGCCACACCCAAAGTCCCTTAACTGTGTAAATGGTGTTTGCCATCATCTTCCAGGAATCGCAGACAAACTCTATGATACACGCGCAATACAATTACATAGCCAACTGCACTTGTCATGTTGTCAGACCTGCGATGAAGCACTTTGTCTAATGGCTGCAATCAGGTGCAGGCGAGTGGTACCTTTCCACTTAGCATCAGAGCGTCCACTACACACAAACAATTTGTGTTGCGAATTCTGTTTGGATTGGACAATGTTTACTAACTGTTCTTTAATGCATTTCTACTAGTGTAGAAATGAGAACTAAAAAGCGTGGAAGATCTGTCAGTAATGGAAAGTGATCTTTATTCTTTTTACTGTACATAAATACTATTTTGAGCTACAAACAAAAATTCAACGCAATGTGGCTATGGAAAGAAGCCATCACCATATTTCACTACACCACAAAGTAAGTACTTAAACCGCATGCTCTGAGCTTGTATCATACATTATATCCATTCTGCTAAATTTATGAACTGAAAACCTGTCCGACTCCTTATACCAAGGGCAAAGGGGACATTTATTGAGTGCCAAGGTGTGTCATGAATCCAATCTTTTGAAATTCAGGCTTAATGAATGTTGACGCATTAACTGATGTGTCTTGTGCAGAGCCACTTTGAAACAAACCCAATTTCAGGGGAACTATACCTATACTCTAGGGTGGGTGGAGGTTTTTCTATATTGTTTGGGGAACACGAGTTGGGTGGGGNTGGGGGGGGGGAGAGAGGAAGTTTGGTTGATTGAGGATCATGGAGGCAATCTTTCACTACCCAGGCTAATGAATTACAAGCACAGACATTTGTGATATGTTGGAAGTGTACACAACATAATCTTGATTTCAGGGAAAACTACACTCATATAAAAAAAAAAGTAGTTGCACCCACAAGTAATTGATGCATATGCTATTTTTAAAGAAGGCAAAAATTACCAAGAACAAGAAATAATTTAATTGAGTCCTATGATAATTCATGCTATGCAGCTTGGATATTCACTTGTCATTCCTGCACATTTTGCGGTAGGGTTGGAGTCATGATAGAGGTGCCAATAGCATCCCACTGGGAGTAGGTCAGGCAATGCGGCTGTCCATAACATAGTATTCATGGCTTCGAAGCACTTCTGAGACGGCAGAGGTATGAGGACGAGCGTTGCCCTGGTTTGATAGGGCACTAGTGCGAGTATTCACAAACAGCCTGGCCAGTGGTTGCAGAACCTCGTGAACATACCGTTGGGCCGTCAAAGTACCGGCGATGAAGACCAATGGTGATCGAGCATCGTATCAAATTGCAATCCACACTATGACAGCAGGCCATTTGAACGTGTGACAACAAACGGTTCATCGTGGCACTGCCCACACTGCCTTCACACACAGATGTGATAGTCGTTGCCACCAAAACAAAAGCGCGACTCATCACTGAAGTTTACCCACTGCAATTCTGCACGACTCCACGACAGTCATTCACGACACCATTGCAGTCTGTGGCGATAACATCTTGTTAAGGGGCAGTCGTCGCAATGGTCTGCGTGCAATACGATCCCCTGCATCATGCAGCCATCTTCCAATGCCACTGGCACTCACAGGATACTGCAGGGTGGGCATCACTGCTCGCTGAATATCCACAAACAATTGTGGTGGTTGGAACACTCCACGCATGTTGTTGGACAGTCCATTGGTTCTCCCTCAGAGTGGTTCATGGGAGTCTCAGACATCATTTATGTCGTGTGCACATTTCTTACTCTATCCACTGGTGCCAACAGATTGCTATAGTAATATACACACCGCCGGCATGGTGCTCAATACGGTGAACGGACCATCCCACTTCCTGCAGTCCTACGATGCGACCCTTCTCCAACGCATCCAATTGTTCGTAGTGATGACAAACTTGTCTCGGAGGATGTTCCGAACACAATAGCACAAATCAGAATGGAAAGCACGCACACCAGGGACCCAATTTTTGAAACTATTAGAATAATTACTCTAGCGGTTTGATCCGTTGATCCGATACTTCAATTCCGGTAGCGAGTGTTGGAATGCCAAAATGTGTATTTTTGAGATGGCCATAGAGACTGTCGGAATGAAATGTGTCAGATTTCTAGAAATCAATATTACAATTTGTTATCACATTTCGCGTGTCATCACAGACGCTGAACCAATCATGTTACATCTGTTGGGACAGGAAAATTGATTTTACACTACACAAATATTTTCTATTGGATAAGAGGATCCATTCTATTTCTATTTTAAAATAGATAAATATCTAGGGCAACAGATAGATATTTAAATTATGTTAGTGTGTCTGCGATTATTCCATATTTGCAGGAAATAGATCATTCACAGGAATTTTTCAACAAGTTATGTTTTGGACGGTTCAGTTTGTTAAAAGAATCCATACTTTACTACATTGCATTACTTATTACTAAAAGGAAAATAGGACACATAAAGGTTTACAAAAATGGATCCTAAATAGCACTATTTTTAACTATGAATGTATTTAATATTATGTTTTAGGTTTACTTAGAATGCATTATAGGTTATTAAGCTTAAAATCTTTTATTTATTTCTATATATTTAATATAAATATTTATGGAAACAGAAATAATCCACATTTCAGCAACTACTTGTAAGTAAGCCCACAATTAAAATTTAATTCGTAATAAGACCATATAGGATATATTTAAAAAAATTATTTGGCTTTGATTTACACAGATGTGTAGATGAACACATTTCTCGAGTAGCAGACTATCCAGTATGTCACAAACTCTAAATATTTTCATGTACAGACAGCTGCCGAGCTTGTGTTACAGTTTAGTGAGTGCCTTTAACAGTTACAGTTTTTACTGCAAAATTAAAATTATTAATTTTATATTTTAGCTATTTGATATTATGAATTACTTGATGTTAACACTCCTATCAGTTTTCTTGTGATAACTTAATATTATGTTTATAAGAATTTTTCTCATATTTCTAAAGTAATTATAGTTTGAGGTATGGGACGGTCTTAGTGTTTACACTACTTTGCTGATTATATTTAGATCTAACCGAAAGAGAGTGAATATTTTCATGTTTTCATCACAACACAATGATATCAATGACATTAAAAGAAAAATCTCTAAAGGAATGGGGATTCTGGCAGCTGCCTCACTGTCAGATTGATTTTGACACACTAGAGCTCAATCCCGGTGCACAAATCCGCTATCAAGTGTTCAAATATTGACTAAGCATTCCAGTAGCGGAATGACGTCCTTCTGCTAAAAGAATTATTCAGATAGTTTAAAAAAATTGGACCCCAGGAGACGGTTTTATATAGTACAGCAGGTACAGTGATGAGGCCTACCCTTGCCGAAATCACCTGCACGGCCGAGCATGAAACGTAAATCATCTGCAGTTCTCACATCGTCAAACCTACCCACGTTTAATTCCTGTGCGTTGCTACCTCGATGTAGCAAATATTCTTTGCCGACGAGTGTATAATTTGCTATCTTGGAGGATTTCTGCTGAGGTTAGGTGGATGCAAGGATCAATGAGAGCGTAGGAGGTGGTAGGACCACATCGGTCAAGGAGCATGCTTGATGGGATCGCACACTTGGTGGAAAAGGCGAGACTGCTTTCCACTCACTCGTGCCCATATCCCCGTGGAATCCACTGGCATTGCAGTGTCCCCCTAGTTTTGAAACACCGTTACAAGGATTCAAAATAAAACAGACACTGATTGGTTATGCTGGCCAGGATTTTACACTAAATACCGGTATGTCAGGATTTGGGGTTTTCACTAGCAGTTACATTGTTATGCCAACAGCACTATATCAGTTACTTCGAAGAGACAGAGAAGAATATGGACGACGGTGGTGGACAGAAGCGATCTGTTACCAGCATCCAAGCTGCCCATACTTAGCTGCGGGATACAAGCAACGATTTCACAAGTTTTTAACTGTACAATTTGCTACCAGAAGATCCCTTTTTATCTGTCAGGGTTCTGCCGATGTGGAGATGACAACAGAAACCAGGTCCCATGGTATCAAACACACCTCCCACCAATTGTGAATCCTGTGATGAACTCAACCAGCGCCCAGTCAATCCCAGAGAGGACTGGTTAGGAAACTGACCAGGAGACATGTAAGGAAAGGGACTTGCGCCAACTGTGTTGGGAGGTGGGCATGAGGAGGCAGGACGTCATCAAAGTTACCTGCGACGGTTCTACAGCTACCTGGGGGGCACTAGTTTTCTGTGGCGATGGACAAGTGTCTCCGCAAGACAAGCTCTTGGCTACAAGAGAGGAGCACAAATGAGTGAGGGAAACAACTATAGGCTGTATAAGGCCATGTTTAAAAGGTTCCTTTCAGTTTATTTGTATCCTTTTACCAATTGTCGATATAAAAATTGCCATGTGACTAATAAACATACTGCATAAATTTTACAGCTCTCAAAAGTTAACATCTGAGGCCATAATAAATTATAATTTTTTGGTTATTACGCTTACTTGGGCGAGGGGGCTTAAAAAGTGCTGACTTTACCGTGAACAGCCTTTGTCAAAGGTGTTGTCGGAGAGAATGCCAGGCAAACACCAACTGAGTATACTCGCCCCTCGCCATCCTGAGGGCACAGGAATGACCAGAGTTTGCTAGTTTTCTGGCAACGGGTGGTCCCATTCCAGAGACACAGCATCCAATATCTAATTCTAACATGCAGTGTGGCGAAGGCTATGGAATGTGTCTGGGTTGTTTCCTTCATGGATATTGGAGCCCATCGTCCTCTGGTACAACAAAACCAAAAAAAATACAGAAAATATTGCAAGCCTCACTCTACGAGGCATTTTGTGGTAGCAAACCATAGGGCGGAACATTAGTGTGATTTGACACTTTCCTAATGGGTGGTTCTTTGCATACATGGACCACTTCGTGGTCACATCTTTGCCTAAGGGGATGTTTCTCTCCAGGCATACCAAGCCCTGGGGAAATTCTTATTCAAAGCCACCCTAGAACCACCTCCGACCCCTGAGTTCATTTCCATTCAACTCTGGCAGCAGATAGCTACACAGACTGGGTTGTAGATGATGCAACACTGTGATAGAGAAGGAATGGACACAAGTCAGCTTCCCTCCCGCGAGGTCAATGAAGGTGTAAGGGGGGTGGCACTGTAGCAGAACAAGGGCTTAAAACTGGCATATCTGGCGACAAAAAATGCTGTGCAGCCATAGGTAACCCGACCAGCCTACCCACCGAAAGATCTGAATGATATTAATGAAGGTACTGCATGGAGTGAGTGGAAAGCTGTAGACACATCCGAGCACCCAGTTAACCTTGCTTACTAACCAGGACGCAGGAAGCACCGGCCCACCATTCCACATAGTGCATACATGTAGCATATAAAGGAACTACGTGGCACAACAACAGTACATGGTGGTGTCAGCCAGTCAACTATCATCAATACTCCGCTTACACCTACGTAACGTCGTGTAGCCTCAGAGCCGAGTCTGCCAGTAAGATTCCCTCACAAATAAAACACTTTGCATCTCAATATTTTTTCTTGTAGTGGTGCAATTTTTAATATTCACAAATAAACTCACATTGTACGGGTAAAGAATATGAAGAGACATTACATGGTTTCAGGGCTTCATGAATATAAAGTCAGGCACAGCAACTCAAGACTTAGTTGGTACGGTTAAAGTAGGTGAACTACACAATTACATATATCATACACATATCTGGCCTTTGGTTTAATGACTTGTGGCTCTCATATGAGGGACTGGAAAATTCCATGGTAGCTAAAATGTTAGTTGATTTACATGGAATTCAGAGAAAAATGTGTAAAATGCTTGTTCATGCAAAAAAAAAAAACACACTTTTGTGGCATTCCTGTGAGAAGTTTTCCAGCATAACACATTTTCCTAGATGTACCGAACAAAATTTTTTTTGCAAGCAACAATACATGCAATTTTAGCGAATTTACACTAAAAATGTGATTTTTGGATAATTACATATATTATTCAATATACTTTTTTAGCCAATTTTTATGTATCATTCCACCTGAATATAGGACACTTACTCTAATGTAGGACTGTTCTTCCAAATATACGACTACTAGCAAATAAGAACTACTCAAAAGTAAAATAAAATCAGGACTTGAAAATAAGCAGACCTCACATTTTCACTGAGGAAGAATTAATTTTTCATGTACTTTTGTAAGGTTATTTTATTTGGGCAGGTAAATAAAAACTTGTCTGTTTACTAATGTGAAAAACAAGCATTTGACTAAAAATATTTTCAATATATAACATTTGGTCATCTAAATTCAGCTGGACATGCCAGACCCTGCTTTTGAGGAAGCGATGCAAGGGAAACTACAGGCAGTAGTGGGAGCGACAGGGGCTGCTCTAGCCCTGGCTGCATTACAAGCATTGGAAAAGTTAAAATACGTTTTTAAAATGCTGCAAGTTTTTAGAGATAGATGCACTGCGTTAAAAGGCGAGGACTCTGCCAAAGAAACACTTGCATATTCTGCTATATTAATGGGGGAAGCAGATGATCAACATGATTTGCATGCACTTTTAGAAACAATGTTTACTGTTTGCAAACTTTAACAAATATACCATGTTATATCACTAAGGGCTTCTACATACTGATAAAATGCTGTTTTATGGCATCCCTTAATTTATTTGTATGAATCATTATAAATCTTTTCAGAAGATATCAAAATGAAAATGTTAGTTTAATGGAAATACTGAAATGAAAGTACCACTTTCTGCTACTTCAGATATCAAAGCAACAAAATTTTCCAGTCCCTACATAAGAAACACTACTCCGTTGTAACATATTTTTAACGTATTACATCATTATTTTATAGGTTATTTGTAAGTCACTGCATACAATATTTCAGTAGATATTTCTCTACTTTTGCAAACAGTATGGCTGTCATGAATATTGCAGGGAAACTAAACAAAAATACTACAAAAAAAATTATGTGTCACTTTAAAGAACGTTCTATACACTACACTGTCTTGATATGACTAACAAATATTATTAAAAAGATGTTTTTGCCTCAGGATGGTTAAAACATATACATATACTGTAAGACACAAGAATGTGCCTACAATACTCTAAGAACGATGGAAGTTTCATCCATGCTCATTTTGAAATGAAGCATCATTATCATCCAAATTACATGTGCTTATGAAAGGAGAAAACTAGAATCACTGTGAACCTAGTGGTATACTCTTACGTGAAAACTCAACTAACAAAAAAATTCCTATGTATTTCTCATGACTGATATATGTTTTTATTAGGAACATAAATATGTCACAGCAAACATTTTACGATTGTGGACAAGGCACAACTTTTGACATGTCTAAAGATTCACGAGTTTTCAACAACAATTCCAGCAATGCTCACATAGAACATTGCAAAATTGGGCTGGAGATACAATTGCCGGCCAGCATTAAAATTTACAACATTTTAAAAATTGCACATCACATTTAGAATACACACAGAAACACTCACGTATAGTTACCCTTGTGCAGCCAAAATGTATGCAAGAAGCAACAAGGAACAAATATCATAACTTTAAAAATTATTATAGCATTAGAAGCGGTTCAAATTATGGTGTTTGGAAAATTATTTGAAAAACAGACAGAAAGCTATTTACAACTCCGTAGTTTTTCTTCCACTTCAGCTGACTGATGTTTTCAGAAATGTTGACTCACCACTTACCCATTCTACAGCTTAAAACATAGTATTATTTCCACAACAGTGATGTGCAAATCAAGCATAACATTCACCAACTGTTGCCAAACAGCAGCCATTTACTGCTTTGCATTAGAAAAAAAATTTCATTAGAAATGCATGCTGTAACTTGAATCGTACATAAAAAAAAATTGCCTGCAATTAATTTGGAATCCGAAAGTAATTAAGAAGAAAACTTTCTTTTATTTGGGTTTTTGATTACACAAGCCAGGCAAGCCCCACAATTGTAATCAACTACAATGCCAGCAAAGGAGCTGAATACAGACTACACAAAAAGGAAAACCATTGGTTAATTAGGGGCGACTGTTGTTATTTAGATCTTGTTGTCATTCAATATGGTTCCGTACCCTACCACGCCGGTAGGAGTTGCCCCTCATGAATACAATACCAGGCAGAGTTGAACTACAGCAATAAGTCATCTTCAGTCTTATGAATCACACGTGGACACTGGCCATGAATGGACCTAACTGGTTATTTTAGTTTAGCACTGTGACTGGACTTCATCATTCAGAAACACACAGATCTGACAAAGCTTTTATAACGTGCCACGAATGTAATTAACATCTGCACACGTCGCACAGTAACAAATGTAAATGTGCGTGTGCACGTGTCCCAAGTAAAGCTGGCCGTCTTACCCGAGGGACAGCTCTGTTGTTCCGCCAGCCTGAAGGAAAGATGCGGTAAGAGACGAGATAAGGGTGGGGAAGCAGTGGAACGAAGACGAAGGAAACAAGTGCCCCAAGAAACCTCGCAACACAACAGCGCCTGACTCCCCATACAAGAACATCAATTTGAAAAATTCCTGCCGGCAGCGGAAGGCAGATGTCAACCACTGAGCTAATCACCTATTAAATCCCACAGAGCCCCCCCACAGCCAGAAACCCCTTTGACCTGCATTAAAACAAAGAAAGGAAATATTTAACAGGAAAGGTTACGAGTCCTCAGGAGTGAAGTTAAGAGTCGTGGAATACGAAAGATGCAAAGAAGGAAAGAAACGTAATAAGCACAAAATGTTACATTGCACCAAATATTAAACTCCAATTTAATATCTTATTTCTAGAAGCTTTAGATAAACTAGAAAAGCTAATTTAAGGTTGTATTTAGAAAATTTTTCCAGGCTATTTACTCTTGACCTACCGGCCCCTCCCCACTCCCCAACCTTTCACACTAAAAAGAACCCAAAATCTCGAGCCATTACAGTTTCCAAACGAGACCCCCACCCCTCCAGTTTATCCTTGTCCTGCAATCATATCCACCATGTCGAAAAATACACAGTTTGATTAACTTCAACTAGCAGAACTTTTGCCTTTGCAATAAATACTGGTTAATTCAGTCTCTGTAATACACTACAAACCTTTAATTCCTAGCTATTAATTACACAAAACAATTGGCAAAACACACAAACTCCATGCAGTGGAAAATTTTTTGAACATATAATTTAAGTAGAGTTCGCCAGATATTGGTTACATTTACTTCAAAAAATCTTTACAAAAGATTTTACAGAGCACGAAGAAACCTTGTAGTAGCAAATTCTACTTTGTTATAAAAGGTAACAATGTTTAATATTTGAACAACAGAAGCATGAAAGACATCAACAGATAGCACATGCACTGATACAGAACACCAACGACCAACATGCAAACGTATTTTAATACAGGAAGAATTGTGACAGCACATCCTAGTGTAGTATTTAACGTCATGTTTACTCGTGCGTTCGTAGTTAAATGTTAAATAATTGAATTTCCTTAATATCGATAACACTTCATTAACATTAGAGATGGCACAAAATTCCTCAATTTAATATTATTTTAATATCTTTGATTTCCACACTATATTTACAGTAACCTCCCGATTTTGTGACTGCAACAATTTTACAACAAAGTTCTTGCTAACCATTAAAAAAACTGCAAAATTTTACGAAAAAATTATAAATTTTACGCAAAAATGCATAAAGGCGCAATCAAAGTCCATTATACAAATAAGTTTCTTGGCATACAGCAATAAAATACAAGGATTATGCTGCTACAGTTAATTGATAGGCCATAATACATAAAAAAAAAAAAAAACCTCAACAAAAAATCTGTTAAAAACTTTGTCTGGGCTGCACTAGTTGTAAGCTAGACCATGCATGCAACTCATGATATGTAAGGAGGAGCTTTGTCCCATGCACTCCTCTTTCCCCCACTACGCACCTTCACCAGTGCATAGTTATGCTCATTGCGCATATAGCAACGGTGTTAGCCACCCCCGATTTTTACAAGTATGGATTTTATGAGCGTTTCAAACCATTCTAGAATTTGAAGAAAAAACTTGAGTGGATAGTAGGAGGGGAGGGGACATGCTGAAGCAGCCCCAGGCGGTCACTCCACAGGCTCATTTATCGCAGCCAGCAGGTCACAAGAGGGAGGGTGCGAGAACAACATGCTGGTTGCTAGGTAACCATCTCCCAAGGTCACCATCGACTGTTCCAAGCTCACCAGAGGACACCTGTAGCTTATCCCTCCAAACCAGATGTTCATATGCAAGTTGTCTTCGCACTGTAAGGATGCCACACACCCGGACTGCACGTACAAGCAGTTTTATTTGTCAGATGTCTACCTCTTGAAGTGATGCATTATTTGGTGACAATGCTGTCTATATATGTCCTTTCAGGATATGTTTATTAAGATGTGTCTTTATTGAAATAAATTAAATTATTTAGTTTTTCTTACAAGACACTAATAATGGACTCACCATTGGTAAAACTTATGTGCCACGCAATGTTTAATTTTTGACGGCAAGGGGACAGACATGAAGTACAGACATCTGGGGTATCAATTTATTTGCAAAACATCTGACTATTAAATTTAATCAATGTTTCATTAAAAAAAAAACCATTTTATGTTGGAGGCTATTGAATACAAACTTCACACAAAAACGCACTTTAAAAATAATTGTTACAATTTTTAGGGGTCAAAATTGATTAGGTTTGATTTTGTGATAGTAGCGATTTTGCAATAGTGTTCTTGGAAGCAATGAATAGTTGCAAAATTGGAGGTCTACTGAATTTGGAAAAAATTTTCTATAACCAAAACTTTTAGCATGTGATCATAAACTTAACGAAGCATTTATACATTTACAAATAAATGAATTATTTCTTCTCCTTCGTATCAAGTTTTTGATCAAACACAAGTTTCTTTATCAATAGTTCTTACTAAGTGCATTCAAAGTCACAAAAATGCTGAGCCCAGATCAATCTTTATTTCCTTCTATCCTGACTTTGCAGTGAAGATTATAAATAAAGTACAGGATTCAGCAAACATTTTCAGTTTGCACCCTTGGCTCCAATGAGGCTAAGGAGAGAGACGCTCGGCGGCACCACATTCTAATGATGTAATGGGTTCATCTCTGATGCAATGGGTTTACCAGCAAGTTCTATATCTGAATTCCTTGTTGAAAAAACCTCAGTTCCGACAGTCACTAATAAGTAAAGGTCTGTATCAGGGTTTACCAACTGAAGACCAAATTTTTGGGCCACACTTGTTTAAAGGCATTTTATTTTATCAAGTTGTAATGATGAACTATATTTACCAAAGTTTTATACAAAGTATTAGTTTCAATTAGAATTATTAATGCCCAGATGTAGTTAACAGAAACTTAAGTTATAACCTTATTATGAAACTTGTAACAAATTGCAACAAATGGTATTTTTAAAGAAACTCCAAACACACACAAAGCCTAACTAAAACTTAATTTTTTGTTGCTCAATGCCAAAAATGTTTGCATATGCAAGTACAATTTCTTTATTTTGATGAACTTTCGTGACACGTTCCCTACATTTTGCGAGACTAAGTGCCGCAACAAATCAGCTGGGAAATCCTGGTCTGAGATATAGACGCACGTTTCTGCACGCGAAACATGACAGATTTTGGATGCTCAATGAATTCCAGGGTGTTTTGTTCAGAGGAAGTCTACCTGTTGTAAAAAAATTGATTTCAGAAGAGCAGAGAATTTTAAAGTCGATTCCTTGGAGCCATTAAGGACTGGGTTTAACTGTATTTCTTTCTAGGACTATCTTGAAAATGTTTGCAGTCAATCATCTAAACACAGACAAATGAAATACAAAGGGACAGGGATGATTTTTTTTTTGCCACACGCTGTTTGTTAAATCTGATACTTAATATAAAAAAGAGGTGCTCTAAATCAATATTTTCTTGTTCCAGCTTACCAACAGTCATTTCCGGCACTATAATTATTTTTTGTTGAAAATTTTGAAATCAGTATTTAAAAATTTCCCGACCCATAAATGCCTAACCATACAAGATCAGGTGTCTGGGCCCATAACCTGTAGGTTTTATAAAGAAATACTCCGAATCACTTGAATAAACTATTTATTAGTTTTAAGAAAGAACAATATAATTTCAACAAGGCACATAGCGCCATGACACAACAACGGTAGCTTGATAACTAATAATTTGTTTACAGTATTGCCATCTTAAGAATATAAACACTTTTAATATTGCATTGTATATTATAGCACAACAATTTTAATGGGTACACTGACCGCCATGCTTCCTGTAAAGTAGGGAGTGCTCTAAGCACAGGTACCCCCGCATGGGAAGGAGGAAGGGGGTGGACTTCGGGGTTCCAGTCCCTCCCAGAACTAGTATCAAAATTGAAATTAAATTCGAAAACATTAAGCTACTTAACATATTTCATCAATCCTGTGCCAATAAGCAAAAAGAGAAGTAAATTTCAAACTATGAGGGATGAGCGTTGCGAGTGTGTCAAATGACTACTGCCTCTCACACGTAACGTCTAGCTAGTCTGAACATTCATCTTGAAATATTTGTGAACAGCAATATGACGTTACAAGTTTTGAAGCAAACCCCGAGAAGACTAGACTTTTTGCAGCACAAATTATGCTGTACAATGTAAATTAAGTGTGATGCAGAAACACGTCAGTTTGAGTACAAACACTACACACAAACTTAAATATTTTATTTCTATACAATTATGTTTCCTTTCGACTCTATATAACCATTATTTTCGACATAAGACATTTACATAAATGTACATAACTTTTTCTAGTGATTTGATTATCTATCTCACGAAAACTGAATTTGAATCAAAAATATGACAGTGACACAAATTTTTATTGAATCAAAGCCCCTCCCCGCTTTAAATTCTGGGTGTCTTCCCTGGATGTAAGAAAATCAATTCCATGTCTTAGTGTTATATTAAAAACATGTTGTTTAAATCTGTGGACAACAAATTTATGTCACGAAGACTTATGCTTGTTTGTACATAAGAGTACAAAATGGCTCGCACACTTACTTTCCAAACAATGTCGCAGTTTCGCTTGACTGAAGCACGAGTGCTGTGGTAGGGCCAAAGGCAATGTTAATTTACACATAGCGGAAGGCTATAAATTGCATTAAAAAAAAGTAGATTCCAAGCAGGGCTTCCAAAAAGTGCTCGGTTAAACACAAGCAGTCAATAGCAACAGTTTATTTCTATCCTAGGATGGTGGCTTCCAACCTTCTCCATCTTGATTGAAGAGAATGTTACAATCTGTTGGAGACTAAGGAAAAAAGAGGGGCTTCTGCTGGCAAAACCAGCAGTCTGTATCTTGCCCAGCGCTGGCACCAGTTCTCGTTACATTTATTATGTCTTCCACTTTTTCTACCCTCTTCAAACATGACACACCTTTTATAACTAGCCACTCAGCCTTCCTTTGTAGGTAAAAATAAAGGAGTGGCAATATAGGAGAAACTGAGTACATGCAATATTTCCTATCTCAAAATAGATAATTGTTCTACCCTGAAATACTTAAGTATTAATAACTTCAATCCCAAATTGTCAAAGGACCACGCCTCAAACTTGTGTTTAGCCCACTCAGCAGTCACAGCTACTGTGCGTTTTGGAGGGGGATGCCTGACAATACTACCATGTCCAGTAGTTCAGTGTTGAACCACCAGTGTGCCTGCGGTGACGAGGACTCACATATGGATACAGGTGGTGCACTGAATGCTAAGCTGTTGAGAATGATTCTTAACAGACTGCTACAGCACTGACCACTAGTCAGTATGCCCAACAGGGAGAAGGATGGGTTTCCCTATCAGGAAGTACCCCTAACCAACAACAGGAGGAAACGTGATTTCCCTTACAGACCTGGAATTCTATTATGCCAGGATATGAAAGAATACAGAGGATGGATTTTGATGATTGCGTTCATTCTCATAGTCGAAGTAATACCTCTACCAACTTCGGAAGGGCATATTTGGCTGGTTGTGGAGTGGAGAGATTTGGGTGGCTCTTAACATTGAGATATTGAGAGCCAATGAGGGTGAAACGAGGTGAGTATGGATCAGTGACGGAATGCAAGGGCAGGGGAAACAGGAGATCCCCGAGAAAACCCACCAACCAGCAGCGCCGTCCTTTGGCCGGTCATGGTCCAAGACATAGTGAGAGTAAAGCAGGGTACGGTGGTGTTCCTAGCTTGATTGAGAGAGATTACAGGACGTGGTACAGGCGGTCAATAAAGTTCTGGGTAAGGCTTGATCAGGTTGTGTGCAATTACCCTTGATGAATAGAACCCTTAAGCTGCAGCCACACTTGAGCATTTTGCCCACATGAGCTGCATGAGAATTCAAGGAAAAAAAATATTTTTGCTATAAAAAAGCTACCCATGCTTGTGTTGTGCTTTTTGCTTAGGTTGTTCCCATATTCGTTACAAACAGCTCATCGTGATTGCAACCAGAAGTGTGCGAGTGTGTGTGTGTGTGCGCGCATGTGTTCATTGTTGAATAAGAACAAGGAAATAATTTGAAGGAATAAGTAAAACACTTGTATGGAAATCACATTAGAACTCATTGTTAAACCTGTTTCATTAAACAATGACACACAATAAAATTAATTAGTACCTGTCAAGATCCGTAAGCGACATCACAATTTCTCGCAACAGGCAGTTCATAAAATAGCTTAAACAGCCTATTTAAAATATCGAAATAGCATGTTTCTAAAATTGTACCAGAACATGCGTGTTGAATGCAGGATAAATTTGACGTTCTGGTGCAATAGTTCACCCGAATGCAACACACAGGTTGCGCAGAACTTATCGAGCATGTCCACACTGGCGCACAATTGTCTGTTCAAGCACGCTCACTCAGCTTGCGCAGGCAAAATGTTCAAGCGAGGACGCAGCCTTATGGTAGTACAACTGTTTTGGGCGGATATCAGAAATTCCATCAGTTATAGTGATACTTGCCACCTTTTCAAAACAGAAATTAATAAAGACAGCTGTTGGTCTGGGTACTATGAATTTCCTGAAAAACATTCTATCCATGCATTAATTCCACCATGCAAGTACTTTTACACACAGCAATAAAAATAATCTCATTATTCTAGACATTAGTACCAACATTGACAAACACTCTAGGCAAAAATTCTAAAAAACTAAGCATTTGAATTCATAAAAAAATTAATCAATGTTTTGCCTGTTAAGGTTTGCAACATCCCACACACTTCTAAAATAATGGTTACATTGGAATAAAATTTGGCCATCATATATGCACATGCACTTACTGTTAAATCAAATATAATTATTGTAACTTACCCAGTACTCTTGTCCAAATAGATGAGCAATACATCCAAAGATACACAACAAAACACTCGCACAAACTTAAAAGTACAGTATATATCATTTCTGTACACAGCAGTGACAAATGCGAATGATAACCTCAGTAATTTAGCAGTTGCCGTTTTGATTTTAAGTAAAAAAAAAGCTTATGTGCAGTCTTGTTCGTAAACACATGCCTCGTTTACATTTAATGATGGGCACATTTTCTAAACCTTTGTTTGACGTCTGCGACCTAAATTGTGTACTGGACACACAGACTCACATTCAGTGTTAACTATTTCATATTGTATTGACATATACCTGGATACCTGTCAAAATTTTGATTGGCCATTGACAAACATTAAACTTGAACAGAAAAAAAACTGGTTCTGAAGCCCACCCATACAGCTCGCATGAACATTGCATCACAATAAAAGCATCTTGTTTTAAGAATGCTGCCATACCATTTTTGTGATTTAACATCACCCTCATTGTGAAACAGGCATTGAAAGAACAAAAGACACAAAGTGTATAACACCATGCAATTATGGTGTTGCTGCGGACAGCTTCACGTCACCATCATGACTGCTGCTGATAAAAAGAGAAAAATGTTCAGGTTGTACAATATTCTCTCCTGTCTGCATAGCCATTTATTCCTAAGATTGATGTGGTTTTTACCCTCCCATATGCATATTTAGGAAAAAAATAACTAGTGCCTCAAAAGTGCTCACCTTATCGTGAACAGCCTACACTTGCTACTTCATATCATTTTTACCATCACATCACCTGTCAATGTCACATTTATTTTTTAAATCATATTAATTGTATTTAGTATACGATTCTGTCCTGTAAAGAACAACTTAAAACTGCAGTGGACTCCCTATCTACCATTTTTCAGGGGACTGCCAAAAAATTTCCATACATCCAGGATTTCAGTAGATGGGTGTTCTGACATGTATATCAATAAAATAAAACTTCTGACCTTATTAGACTTCATGTTGAGTATAATGAGAGCTGTACATTATCTGTGGATAAAGCTTGACTAATAAACAATAAAAATGAGAATATTAAAAAAAAAAAGTATACTGTAAATAATACATTAAAAAACACTTCACCTCAACTCGTTTAAATAAAGATTATAACATCACAAAATACCATATATAATTGATTATAATCCGACACAGACTGCAAGCAGACCCAAAACTTTCAAACCCTCTGAAAATGAAAACAATATAACACCGAACGCAAGCTAAATTTAGAATGTCCCGCGCACACTCCATCAGCTGACAGCATGCGGAGAGTTCATCAATCGGGCAATGTGTTCGCGGCAGACGAGACGAAGAAGGGTAAGCCTTGATCTGATTGATGTTATACGATATTTGCAATTTAAATTTTTTTATAACTGGAAAGTATTTACAGCAGAAGATATGAGAAATACAAGAAATTAGGTATGTACTAGATGAAATTTTACAGTTTTCCCTCAATTTACATTTTTTCCCTTTGTCTCCTTGAAAAGAGTAAATAGGGGGTTTCACTGTATGTGTGTGTGTCTGTGTGTGATCAGTATTTTCATGTTATCAGGAACATTATTGATATAAATGAAATAGATTCACAATAAATGTGTATCAAGTATTGACAAACTCACGCAACATACCCAGAGCACTGAATGAACAAAGGAACAAGTGGAGGGGAGCATCGCCCCGCCATGGATAGGGAGATGCAATATTCCAGTGCCAAAATGTGATGTCAGAAGGGGAGTTACGGAAGAGACACGAAACTGAGAACCAGGTATCTTAGAGAAGCGAGGCGTAGAATCAAATATTCGTCATGACGACACTGTGTACAGCGGTGCGGTACATTACCGAGAATTGTGGGTTGAATGCAAACAGCGGCCATAATAAGTTTTTAATTTCTGCATTAAGAGCAGACAATCAAGTATACCCAGTCGTGTTGCGTGGGGTTGCTACTACTAGTAAATACGGGATAATTAACATATCATCTATTTTTTGACTCTTTGAGCTAGTTGAGACACAACCCACTGTCCAAAGTCTAAATAGACATTATGACAATTAATAGGCAAGAGAATGGACAACGAAAGGTGGGCGGAGTGTCACGACCGGAAAGAAAATCGCAAGTGCAGAAGTTAACATATTTTTGGGGGCGCAGTTCGTAATCAACACACGCTTCTCGGTGATGTTCCACGACGCTGTAAAATGGTTCTCTTGCAAAAGTCCCCTCTCTCCAGCTGACCCCGCATTTAGATATTGAATATCGCCTTTCCCACTCCAGCATGTGTGTGTATTAGTTCGGTGCTCCGGGTATGTTACATGATTTTGCCAATACTTGATACACATTTATTATGATTCAATTTTAGTTACATCAATAAGGTTCCTTATTACATGGCATATATATATATATATATATATATACACACACATACACGCACGCACGCACACATGCACATATTTACTTAGTTATAAAGTGTAAGCCAAATCCTCCCTCCACGGCACATGGCCGGGAGCTAAAGGAGAGGCGGGGGGGCATGAGCCCCCTCAAGTCTATCGCCCTGAGTGCCAGGTGAGCAGTATTGACTGCCTGCACAGCCCAGTGGTTGTAGA
>NQII01002980.1:247815-273825 GCA_002778355.1 Clitarchus hookeri
CCCTCACAAAGAGTGGCCATGCGTGACCTCTGTAATTGACCTCATTTAATAATAACTTAACATTTCAATACAAAATCCTCCCATTTTCCCACATGAAGTCATTGAAAATGGGCTTCGCACTTAAAAGTTACATACTGCACTTTGTTTGAGCTTTTTCTCGATGACAAGGGGCAGTCCAATATGCCCTTCCCAAGTATCTTTTTACGGAAGACACCTGCAGAATAAAATTAATTTATATTTAATATTAACATGATATTTATGCAAAAAATTGCAAATTTTGATGTATAGTGAATTCTGTATCTACCATTTTTCAGGGGACTGTCAAAAAATTACGTATATCCAGAATTCCGGTAGATGAACTGGCATGCACATCAATAAAACACAACTTCTAACCTTATTAAACATCATATTGAGTGTAGTGACAGCTGTATATTATCTGTGAATAAAGTTTAAAAAATAAACACAGTGAAAATAGGAATTTAAAAAAAAAAAAAGTCACATTTCTGTAAATAATACATTGAAAAACATTGCACCTTAGCTCACCTAAATACAGAATATATTATCAAAAAGTAACATTTTCCACGAGGAAATACAGAAGAACTGCACTATAACTTCCAGCCTTTTCCTCACCGCCCTACCCGTAACACCATCCACTTAGCTGGGTTCATAACTCCATGCCAGCTCGTCCAGTTCCGGAGTGTTATAAAATAAAGCAAGCGTTGATTAAAACAAATTATGCCAATAACTACAGTATGCAACAAAATACTGTGACTAAAATATTGGGTGCAAAATCATTTTAAGTACTTTTCGTTATTTGTACTTAACATTAGTTCAGAACAGTTAAGTGAACTGTAAATGGTAATTCAAATTGTCTCGCTTTGCTACGGCTTACATGCTTGTTACGTGGTGTGTGGCTCACGCAAGCTGGATAATATAAACATTCTCAACACTTATTCAGTAAAAACAGCTGCATTTTCCATTTTAGCACAATTAGGAATTATTTACAATTTGTGCTAGTTTGATATAGCGAGCACATCACCTTTTTTCCATGTCAAAGACCCTGTCAATACCCTTCTGTGGTATCATTTTATTTGAAAGGCATCTGGTTGTCAATATAAATTAATTTTTATTATAATATATTTTGATTTTATTGCAAGGGGTTGACGCATGACACATATATAAACATGAATTCACCTCACCTCCACGTGTCATCACGTCACCCCAGGCGGGGTGTGAACCATGAATGACATGCTACCAGAGCCTACCAGCACCCGAGGCAAGGGGCACCCACAGACACATCACAAAAGATATTTTCGCATTTATGTCAGACGTCACGCCAATCCCTCACGTGTGATAGAAGCCAGCCAAGCGGCCCAGCGCTGCACCTGAGACCGCACATCCGATGCAACCCCGAATCGAGAGACAGCATCACAGCTCGGCTCCGCCTACAGAGGGAGGAGCTTGCCCCGCCACCCCCAATAGCAGGTGGATAATGTACCTGAACCGCCGCAGAACAGCAGTTCATTCTCCGCAGCTCGCACCACCACCTCGTGTGCTGGAGCTCTCTGCAGACACAGACGTCCTCGCGTAGTACCACCGCTACCTTCCAGACATCTTCGAGACCTTCACCAGCAACCCCAGAAGAAGTCTTCATTCCCTTTAACACTCACTACCCTTCTGGTAGTGACACCAGAGTCCCTTATGGAACACAAATGTTAATTATAGCTACCTAGCCACATCTGCTCGTCTAGTTTAGAACCAGGTCCCCTTCACCTGGTACCCGTAGTCTACTTCTGTTAAAGTTTCTTGTTGGTTAGAAGTTAGTATGGGCCACCGTGTCTATTCCGCACGGGAATAAACACGTCTTTATATCTAACCCCAGAGTACTTATTTCTTGGGTGACTGCGACTGTGACTTTAACCCCAGTAGACAGCAGCCCACCAGGGAAAAGCAGGAGACCGCGTCATTACAACCCATTTGCAGAAACTAGAGTATGACCAGGCTCCCTTAACCGGGTGCACATAAGCCTCAAACAGACTCATTAGACGGCCACCCATACTGTGGAGCAGGTACGCCAAGGTACCTGGTTCACACGTACGGTAAAGCCGCCAACACCACTAGGAACTCGATCAACAAGGCGGCTAGTCAGCCAGCCCAGCTAATTCACCTCGTCCACTGCTCTGCCATTGTCGCCGGAAGGAGTGATAAGACTGGTTCTGGAGGTCTGGCCCACTTCGGTCCACACCCATGTCACTGTCAGACATCCAGGGAAACCCACTGCTCTAACCACTGCGCTGTTTGTTGCCGGTTGGAGTAATCGAGTATAACTCTGGTTGACTTGGCCACGACTGGCTTTACATCTAGCTAGGGATCCTAGTCTCCTGCTCTTCCTTAGCGTGGCCGACTTTAGTACCTTCCTTTATGCCATAAACCCATACGAGTGGTGCAAAGTGACGAGTTAGGAAGGCAGCTCCTGCCTGAGAGTTCAACTAACCCAGTGCCAACTGCCATCTGCAGTCTAACACCCCGGGAACGAGCTCAAGCTGCCCAATAACTGGAGAGGCCTCACCTCCCAGTCCCTCCACGTTCCCTAATTCAGCCACCCTACAAGACCGCCCGCGAGCCGCATAAAGTCATCATCAACTTCTGCCAGGGACTCCACGTACCTCTGGGTGTATCGAACCCGTGGTTCCAACCCAGCAGGACCAGCAGCCCTCTGCGGGTTCTCACCACCAACACCAGCCACAGCACCACCTTCGCCCAAGGAATGGGCAGGAGTTCCAGCCGTCACCAGTAGCAACAACGGCCCAGTCAGGAGCTACCCCGGAATACGCCCACTCCATGTAAACCAGTGTTGCGGAGGACAGTTAAGCCCACACCAGACTCTGTGGCGTGCCGCCAAGCCACGCGCCCCAGTTTATATACCAGCTGGGGTCCGGTTGGCAGCCAGTAAAGTCGGATTCAATATATAACCCGTGTCTCTGACCGGCACAGTAAAACTTTGGCCGACCCTGACGTAGTTTTCTCAACGTCACGCGCCAAGGTTATCAAAAATTTAATTTACACTCTGAAAAAAATATGTCGCATCCAATGTTATAGTTTTTGTATTTGTTTGGCAATAAGGGATGTTGTAAAGCCTCTTCTGTTGCATCATGTTATTCAAAACGATTCTCTTTATAATATTTTCTCATTTGTTCACAAGATGCCTTTAAAAGTGGAACTCATGTTCGCCAAAAATTATTACTTTTTTGCTGATAAGGGTGGACTNATGTTCGCCAAAAATTATTACTTTTTTGCTGATAAGGGTGGACTCCAGGGCATTTGGGGGGAGAGTCTGGGAGTTCCTAACTGGAGGTGATGGCAGATGACTGTCACATGCCTTTGAACAAGGGGAGAAAGGTGAAAAGGATCAGTTCTTTGACATTCTTTCGACCTTTGTCCCCCTCTCTGTTTACCAGGTGACGAATACAACAGTGATGCTTGCTTCATGAACAAACAATTGCTGCATGACCAAAAGATTTTTTTGATTTATTCAACATTCAATAAAAGGTAAAAGGAGACACTTTTAAGATTAGTTATATAGGAATCTTGCCTAGACCACTGAAATTTTTCGGTCAATACAAATCACCGGTATATGCGTTTTTGGTACATAAAGAATCCACAGTGTAGGGTTAGGGGGTGGGTCAAAATCTGTCCACAATATTTCCCAAAATATCTATTACGACTATTTCTCACTAACACCCCTATTGACAAACGGTGAGTTGTCATATCAGCGAGGTTCTACTGTAAATTAAATGACAAAAGTAGAAAAATTGTGACGTAAATGCACATTGTGAAACTACTACTACAAGAGCTGAAAAATGTAGGCTGCTGCTCGCAGGTACATACCCGCCGATATCACCTTTCTATCACCATGAAAATAACCCATGTCTTAGATAACCCTTTGCTCTAGTTTTTTTTAAAAATAAATATGAAGCCAGTACATGTGTGTACACACATTATTATGGAAATAGATTAAACCTCAATGTTCACACTATGAATCTGTTCGAAGTTACTTCCACAGTAAAATTATATTATCAACACTAGGGAAATTATAATTCACAACATATCACTAGTAGACAATGTAAAATCTTTAAATTACATCAAAGCAAATCACAAATGATTCCACTAACTACAGGTACTTAGGGTTCAACCTACATTATAAATGTAACATTCAAAATTTACCAGCGCAGCACTTCAAATGCATTAACTAACTTTGTGACGACACAAATGAAAATTATGACTTTGCACATTTACATTTGCAATATAATATCAGTCTCCGGTCTTCAACAATAAAGTGATGTGTTTATTCAAACCATTTTCGTCTTCAACAATAAAGTGATGTGTTTATTCAAACCATTTTCAAACTGTAAATAAAATGTTAAAAAAATATATGTTAATGCAATTAATAAAAAATTTAAAACACAATAACCATTCAAATAAAGTACGCAACATCCAAAAAAAGCTGTACAAAGTAAGTAGTGTTTAAAAAAATTGTAAAAATAATTATTATGTTAGTGCAAGGTCAAGTTTTCATAAAAACTATGCATGCTTCAAACAGCAAGACATGTGATTTCTGTGTTACAAACATTATAAACAAACCTGTGCCAACCCAACAAAACCAACCACTCCAAAATTCTGTACACTGTCTCAAAAACAAAGAGCCAACAATTAATTCTTACTATTTTAGTTGAAATACCTGAAGAGTATCACACAGAGGAAAGATGATGCATAAGCAACTGAATGAAAGCCGCGGCCCCCAGTACCATGATGTATGGCAGGCTATGAGCAGTAACAACTTACAAACGGTCTCATGAGGTTAAAGTTGCTCTGTGAGGTCCAACTGCCATCTACCTGTTTCTGGGACGCCACCTGTTTCTGAAGTTGGTAAGCCTGCTCTTCCAGCTGCTTGATTTTACGCATTGCGTCTTCATCACAAAGCTTTTTACGCTCTTCGCGCTTGTTTTCCTGTAAAACAAAACAAACACACAAAATGTAATATATGTAAAACATTTGTACACCACAGCTATGTACATACTGGTGTATCCATATTAAGGCCGCCGTCTGCCTGGAACTTTTTCCCACGTTTAGGCCGAGAAGCGCGGGAGCGATAAGGGCGACACTGCGACGCGCATCAAGTACGCCATCGCCGCTAAGCGCAAGGCTCTGAACTGGCGTGCAGTGTTCTCGTCGTGCTGCGTGTACCTATGGGACTTTCAGCGGTGACCATATTATTTTATTAGTGGGAAGTCTTTAGGAAGGTTCAGTGCAGGCCCCATATAGTAGTTTTGTATGTATCTGATGCGTGCATTTTGAGCTACAGCGCCTTGGAAAGGCCGTTTTTAGCGGTTTTGGAGATCTCTGAATTGATGTTTCTAACGTACGTGATATTTTGAAAGTACTATACAACTCTCGTCTGAAGTGTGTGTTCTTTTCGTAGATCAGCACGTTGGACGCACGCTTAATAGTTTAGTTGAAAAACGTGTATTTCGAACACACTGCAACGCAGTTCAAGCTCCAGGTAGACGGGCGCCTTAACACATTCAAAGATTATCACTACAATACGGAAGACACAAAATATGAAATTCTGACACGTTTCCGACCCATTAACATGTGAAACGCACAGCTAATATTGTAAATTTTGTCTAAGCAGGTACAAAAATGCAAATATTTGTTGGTGATAGAAAACAAATTTGCAAAGAGACACTGTATAAAATAAAATTGTAATGAAAAAAAAACATTTGCACTGCAATTATAAACCACAAAAGCTACAGTAAAAACATTGACCAGAAAAAACATTTACCCTTAAATGCCAAATGAAAGGAAAAAAAAAAAAACCCATTTTTGAATACAACTTCACAGTCCCAGTTTTATATACATTCTAAGGGGGAAAAATGCAATTTATATGCAGTTGAATACATACTTCACAAAGTTATACGAACTGTCTATGAATCAAGAACCAGGTACGTGTTCCCACCACATTCAGTTTTTAGTTCTGAAAATAATGTAATGACGCACGTGCAAGATTATTTTCGGAACTAAAACTTGTCCTCTGGTTTAAAAACATGTTGAAGTTAATTCAGAAATGTACTGCATCTTCATTAGTCGATAATTCTTTAAATCTAAAATACTGCATACACTGTGCTGTTATGGTTTCTGTGAGCTCTTGCAAATGTTGTAACGTCGCAGTCGTCAGAATTGGCGACTGGAAATTACAGCTCGGGCTTGCTCAATCAGTTGAGGTTTTTCCAGAATGTACGAACACGCACGCCCGCGCCCACACAAACACACACACACACACACCCCCATGGACCTACATGTCAAGTCCATATTCACTGTATGTCTGCATGTATCGACATTTTTTTCTCAGTTGCCTGAAAAAGCATAAATAGAGTTTCCACTGTACCAATTGAATGAAAATGTTTATGTTTGTGTGTATGTGCACGCACATACGCACACACACTATACCATTCCCTACACACACTGAACATACAAAACCATGTACCTGCAACTTTTTCAACTGCTGACGAATGTCCTCAAGCTCCGCTCTCGTCTTCTTCTCTGCTGCCATGAGCTGCACTTTGTCCCGCTGTTCCTTGCTCACTCCTTTGTACATATCTAGCAACAGCTTCATTTCTTTCTGGTCATTCAGTGCCTTCCTGCAACCAGAAAACAAAAAAAGACTCAGTTTACATAAAAACTACAAGATTGTCAGTTATCAGTCCTGCAAGATAGACTTCACTTCTTCAAGCTTTCAAAAAAAAAAATCAAAAAAGAGAAATTTGAAGTCACTTCTGGCAAATAAAAAAAAATCAAACAAAACAGTTATAGTATAACCTCGATTATCCGTTTTAATTGGGACCTCCAAATTCCTGGATAATTGAATTTTGGCTAAAATCACGGATAATTCGCAGCCAACCTTAACCTGTGCCTAACCCTCCCAACAAATGGTGAGACATGTTAATCATACCCAAAGTTGTTAAATATACTAAATATACATACAATGGAATGCTTTCAGAATGCACAAAACACGTGTATGTACTTATTTAATGACTTCGCCCTGAAGCAATCCTCGTACGTATAGTATTTTGCGTGGTGTCGTCGGAGGTAGTGGGTTTCACTTTAGACATCCAACACTCGTAAAGAAAAACGTTACAGATCAGAACACATCACAATAACTATTTGTAAGTACAGTAAACTTTTATTACAAACTACATACTCTGCGTACACACTTTTCCCTACACACCACACGGTACATTATTAACATGTAAAAATTACTTATCCCAACAGGCGCACGTACTTCCGCCACGTTGTTGCGCAGGAACACGTGCGTGATATGTAGTGCAAATACTGTGTGGTAAAACTGTGCTAGAGTACAATAACTGGTATACAACAGGCAAAAACATTACACACACGTAGCTACACAGTAGTTACGCTACACAGTATAAAACATGCAACGTAGCCACTGTAAAATATGCTAACCTTAGCCTCTGCCTCTTTCACCTGTAGCATATTGCATCATACCAATTATATAAAAAAAGTAAGTAGAGGAAATTATTAATTAAAAAAGAGTTTTACACAGCAACCTAAACTTTAGTAAAAAAAAATTCTGGAATCTTTATCTGTTTGCTGGTTGCCGACATAATTTTATTTATGACAGTTTGCAATTTTTGTAAGTTCAAAATGTTTACGTAATCGTACCCTTCCTGGTTAATATATTCTAACAACTTTGTCACACATTCACACGCGTCGGCGTGAGACACCGCTGGCTCTTGTGCTACCTGGCTTTCGATTTCCTCCTCTCTACTTCAGTGTTTCTAACTTTGCAAAACAATTTCACTATCACTCGGTTTTTGAAAAACCCTCGTCACACGCGTCAGCAGTTACCATTCTGCGACATTGTCTACATCCGTTTCCTCACATCCGTCAACTTTACTCAAAAAGCCACAGAGTTCAACAGACGTGCACAGCTCATCATAGGCAAAACCTTGAAGATCTGTTCCACGAAAATCATCTGGAATAATTCTTTTTCAAGCGTTATTGATGGTGGTTTCTTTAATTTGGTGCCATGCTGAAGAAACACAATGAATGGCATACATTATGTTGAGGTTCTTCCAGAATGTACGAACATACGAACCTTCATTTACAAGTTGCTTCATCAGATATGCCTGGTAATGCTCTTTCATCGCTGTTATTACACAGTGGTCCATGGGCTGTATTAATGAGGTAACACCCGCTGGCGATTATTTCACAAAAAATCTGCCGATCATCAGACACAAGCTTTGCCTTCGCAGAATGGCAAGGGGCGCTGCCCAACACAAGTACAGCCTATATTGGCAGGCCTTTTGTTTTCAAAAATTTGCACACACTGGGAACAAAATTCATACAAAACCAATTTGTAAAAATATTGATATTCATCCAAGCGCCCTTTTGGTTACCGAGTGCAAACTGGATCCTTCCTTTAGAAGTTATTGTATTTTTAGCTTTCCCAATTACAAGTGAGTTTAGCTTATGTTCTCCAGTAGAATTGGCAGCTACGAGAACAGTTCACCTTTCCTTACTGGCCTTGAAACTATATATATATATATAATTATAATATACAATATATTTTTTGTTTTTTAAAATCTAGCGTGGAAAAAAAAAAGCAGCCATGTTATCAAGAAGAAGAAATAACAGTTACTCCAACCTAAAAGTTGAAAATTATGGATAATGTTGACAAAAACAGCAATAAATTATAGCAGCATTTAACACAATTGTTAAATAACATTACTTTGGTTCTGATTTTGGGGATTTTTTAGCTGTTCAGATAGTTGAGAATTATTGTTACTATCATGTATATCCATTTTGGATATGATCACAGCAAAAAGAAAGATAAACATAATACTCAGTGTTGCCAACATTTCCTGGTTTAATTAATTTTGTGAAACATTCTACATATCATGTTCTGACTGTTTTACAGTACGTATTTCACGGAGTTTGGATTTATGCAATTGGTAGTTGTGGTAAAATCATTATTTATGTTCATTTAGATAATATTAATATTTACAGGGTAAATATCTTGGACCTGAGATGCAGAACAGTTAAGTCCAAAACATTAAATGTACAGCAAATGGGTTTAAAGATTCTTGGTCATAAAAAATGTTTTAACATTTATATATTTCCTAATCAAGTTACACATACGAACACCATAATTAACTCAAGGAGAAAATAACTGACGTGGCCGATACGAACACGAATACCGGGTAACAGCGCGCACACCTTTCACGAGTGTACGTTACCATTTGTCATTTGAAACACATAAAACTAAATGAAAACTTAGTTGCGGTTCGCGTAATCCGGCCCGGAGGTCCATGTTGATTTTACTAACGTCTGAAGAACCCAGAGGTCCATTAAACAAAAAATTTTGCTCGAGTTTCTCTCGGAAAACTAGCGATAAGCCGCCATCTTGCGAAAACACTGATCTTCTTTGCTTGAGTGTCGGACTTGCTAACAGTTGCAGCACACTATTTTAGTGATGAAGTCACAGTACTATTTACAACACAAACCTCAATACTCCCTTTACTACAAAAAAAAATAGTTCACAGTCCTGTAGTTTTCCTGTGCTTTTTCCATAATTTCTGGTTGTTTGTAGAATTCGAAGACAATATACAAGAACTGTGATTTCTGGCTATACTTGTGAAACTCTGTAGCCATATGAATGAATATATTAGATGTCTCGTGTTTTTACACAGGCACGGCAGCTGAAAATTGACTTTCGGAAGATCGCGTTTTGCCAAGTTCAGTTTGCGTGCAGTAGACGCGTTAGAATGAACGAGTTCCCAATATTTAAAATACGAGCATGTGTCAAATAATAGCCAGTTTATACTGTCTCATTCTACAGAAGCAGTTAACCAGCAGCAATCTGCAGATCGGCAGTTCTTTTTTTACGTAAAAAATATGGTAGGAAGCGGCAGTAAATCAAACCATGCAAAATGTTTGCAGCGTGGAAAAAATGTTGCAGTATGCATGTGGCAGCACGAGCAACTTGACAAAATACACTACAACACATGTAAACATAGTTGAAAAGTTCAATGAAGAGGTTAGGGCACTGGAAAGACTCGCGCACAAAAGTGGTGTGAGAAAGAATTGCACATCAACAAAGCAATTAACTTTAATTGACGTTGCAATGACAGAAGGAAAAAATGCACACTTTTAGTTACACGTGGTAAAGGAGTAAATGTACAACACTTCAGATTCTGTGAAACTATGCAAGAGCCGGAAACGAAAATAGAGGTCTTGACGTAAAATCGAACCGGAAACTCAACCAACCGAAAATACCCAGATCGGCACAGATCTATTGAAAACCATTACTTCAAACAAAATTTTCATTTGACCTAATACATATCTTTTTGTATAAGTACACATTGGTTTTCTGCATACAAACACAAAAACTGTGCCATCACCCTGGTACACTACGGATGATACCATCTTATAATGTTATCCCACTTATGACATTTAATTTTCCTTGTCCTCTGAAAAATGTTATACACAATAGGTTTTTACTGTAATTTAAATGTGCTGTTAAAGGAAAGCTAACCTCAACATGTTATTATTATTGAATGTTATATTCAAATCCTGTGGATTCAATGAATCGTGAATTCAACCATCCCATCCCTGCTGTTGGTACTATGTTGCCAACTTCCATTATTACAATGAATTTTAAAAAAATTGTAACTGGGTGAAATTTATGAATTTAAAAAAAAAATTACACTTTGGTAATTCTAAGTAAATTTCACGGTAACATTTCACAAAAACAAAAGTACGTAAACTCTCTGCTGATAAGATTACCATCCAAGTAATTTGAAGTGGGAAAAAAAATGTATATTTTGTCTACAACAAAATCTTATCAATTATACAGTTTTGCCAAGGTAATTAAACAGATTTCCATTAATAAAAAAACAATATAAAATTAGACATAAAACTACTTGTAGTTTTAAAATGCTACATATTTTCCTAGTGGTGTGCATGTTACAATGAGGGGCAGATGGATTTGGCTAACACAGTGGTAGTACATACTTGATTTGTGCTCGAAGATCACGCACAAGTTCAGACTCAACGGCTTTGGCTTCCTTCACACGATGTTGTTCTTTGTGATCTTTCTCCGTTTTTACATCTTTCTTAACATCCTTTTCTTTTTTAACGTCTTTTTCTTTCTTGACAGTTGGTGACTGGAGTTGTTTATCTTTGTCACCTTCTTTGTCACCTTCATCCCCCTACAAATATTTTAAATAAATGAAACACACCTCTCAATTATTTACAGGAATACAAATTTTGCCTATGCAAATGCCCTTTATTATCTATTCGGGAACAAACCAAATAAGCAAAATTAAAAATTACTAGTGATGGGCGAGTTTGATTCTTACACCTTTGATTCAAGCAGTACGAATCTTGAATCAAGTTGAGTATCAAGTTGTATGAAACTCGAGTCGAGTTGGGTTCAGTATAACATTTCCAAGTTAAAATCGAGTTTGCACCATAAATGTAAATGTATACCTACGTACACGGGTGCAACGCCTGCCTCTTGTAACTTCCTTTCCCTCTTATAGTCATGGTTTACCAAGGAAAAAAGTTAGAAACTAGTTTCTACGAATAAGAATAATTCTTTGCCTGGGTAAGTGATTCATAGCGCTACTTTTCCCTCCCACTGGCGAGTGAATGACTACATAGGTAGCAACGGTAATGTCAGCAATGTGATACTCATACAAAAAAAATAACTGTTACAAGGGTGGAGTGTGAGAGTAGCTTTCAAGTTGGTCGCCAGCGTGCTGTGGGGCAAGTGGACAAGAAGTCCACATTTAAAGATTTTGTTAATAGATGTTCTTTTTATTAACACATGTTTTTTAAAACAGTACTTACATGACAAAAGTATCCACAAGTTTACCATAACTACGCACATTTCCGCTGAAGGTGTGAGGCATCATGCGATAAAAAGGCTTTTCATGTTTAAATACGTCCTATGGTTGCAGTGGCGTGTGTTCAACAGACATTAAGGTAAGCACTGGTTATAAGGCCTTATAGCTGGTCCATTGTTTTCATTGCAAACATTTCACATTTTTATTTCCTGCGCACATCAACTCTCACTCTACTTTATACCAAGGTTGCAAGTAAGCCGCTAGGGTACCAAAATTATATAAAAGGACAGGAATTCAAGTACTCGCAGCGTAGTACTTGTCGACAGGCACACGCACGTAAAGTAGAACGACACACTTTCCACGCGGTTGCGACGTTTTGCAAGTTAGTAATAAAGCATATTTTTAAGACAAAAATAATCTAAATTGATGTAAAAAAAATGTGTAAGATGTGATGCACATATGAATTATGCATATAATGTATTTGTAGTATTCAACCTACCTTTTTGTTTTCTAATACTAAATGGTAAAAGGTCGGTGCAAATGATTTTTTCCAATGAGACTATTTATTTTCACAGTGCGGGCATGTGATGAAGGATAAGGTTTACTTTTTTTCCATTAATTCATACACGTTATGAAATTTCGGTTTAGACCTGTTTACGTCAGGGCTAGATGAACATGTAGCCACACAATTGTTATCTGAAATTTGTGAAGTGCATACACTCAAGGTGCCGTTTTAAGTTTGTGGTACTATACGACCTCGATGGTGTGCCGCCCCTCGAAACCAAACATTTGCAAATATTGCAAACATTCTTGCGTGTTGCTTAAGGTAAAAATAATTCCACAAGTCACTTTTCCTTCCAGCCATATTATTTGTTTTTTGCTGGCACACGTAAATAATTTTACCACATTCGTTCCCTAACCTAACACCATCATATTACTACAGTAAAAGCAAACAAACCAACGGCGGCGGCAGTAACGTGCAGCATGTAACCAACATTACAAGATTACATAATTTTTTTTATGCATCGCCGTGTACGCGGTTGGACATGAAACTACTAAGACAAAATATTTATGGAGATAATCGTAAATATTAATTATTGTTAATATTAAATATGTGTTAGGCTGATTAAATGTTAAGTTTTGTTCATGCGGCAAGCTTGCCTTCAGAGATAAAATTCGGTAAATGCAAATGGTGGCTACTATTTGTTTTGTTGTATACGTGTTTTAATAATGCAAAACGTGCCTAATTTTGCTTTACAAATAAATACAGCCAGCTAGGTACTTTAGTAAAAACCAATTTAAAAATAGTTATTACTTTAATAAAACCAAATACTGCACTAATCCACTCCAATTATGGCAAGATGAAAACAGCATCATCTTAGATTCTTAGGGCAAAATATTGGTTATAATATCAGCGATTTTAACATGAATCGCGAGCAATTCCGATAGTTACAATATCAGCCGGTTTTAATATATCAGTACCGGTATCGGCTCAGCCCTAATGTGGGCTTTGCTGGACAGATGGAGGGAGGAAGGGAGCAGAGCAGTGTGGGCATGTTAGGGGTGGGAGAAAGAGAGGCAGTGTGAGAAAGGGAGCAGAGTGAGGGGTGGGAAGTATAGCGGGTGGGGGAAGGGAGCAAGGAGAAGTAGAAGGGAGCAGCCAGTGGCATAACGAACTAGACACAACTGCCAACCGCCCCTCTAAAAGAGGTCAGACCCTGCCAAGCGATAAGGGGGTGCACTTTAAAAAAAAAAACAGCACATTTTTATGAGCTGGGACCACTTTATTATATTTGTACTAGAGCTGCAACGGTACTGATAAATTACACTGTCCATTTTATCAGCTTGTTTTATATATATTTGGTTGAAACTGAGTGTAATATTGCATGTCCCTATTCTAAGCCGGGGCGTGATTTCGGAGGATTCAAATTGATAAAAAAAGGTCGGCTTACAATGCGGTAGTCACGACAATGACTGACATACGTACCTCATTCTCTTCTTCCGCCCCTTCCTTGTTGGAGCCAGTTCCTTGCTCCTCCTTCACCTGGGCCGACCCCGGGGCAGTCGACACATCCTCCTCCTTGCACGACGACTCCGAAGACGAGCCTTCTTTGCTCTCCTGCGAGGACTGCTGCCCTAGTTTCGCAGCCAGCTCCTCCAATTCCTTCTTCAGCTAACACCACATGTAACATCGCACACTTCACCTCCTGTTCTGATGCAGACCTAACTACATAAAACTGTTAAGTATTTACTATGAAATTTCTAGCTTAAATAAATTTGAAATTAGACTTCAAAAGAAATAACTTGCATAAGTGTCTCTGAAAAGTAACAACTTTATAAATTCCTTTCTTGAAAGTATGCAAGTCTATTTAGAATATCAAAATTCACTGATTTAATATAATCAACTAATTACAAAAATTAAAACAAATAATATAAAAGAAATAAAACAACAGCTAAAATTATAATTGCCAACATTAAATTACAAATATCAAACAAAAATGCTACTTAGAGCACTATTGAATTAAAGGAATAGTTGACGCAAACCATGTACCATTAGCTGGCGGCCAGCATCAGTAAACTGACGCTGGCCGGCCGGCACCCATTATACTTTGAGGTTGTCGCCCAACTCGACACTTTAAACATTCATAACTATTAAAGTATTGGACTGATTTTCGAAATTCAAACACCATTACATTACACATTAATGGCAGAATACTTACATAACTAATATATTATTTAAATCACAAATTATTATAACATCAAAAGTTACCTATGTAAGCCTCAATGCAGTCAATGTAAATTTTCTAAAAATAGATATTACATCATCACTGCCTGTCTTTGTCTCAACCTTCACCTTGCCGGTGAAGAGATATCAGCTGAGGGAATATCAATTATCACCTCCCTGCACAAAATATTTTGTATGTGTGTATGTGCATGTGTGTATGTGCATGTATGTATAGGTTTTTCGTGTATTACCTTGGATGTATTTCCTAAGGAAGTTCTCTTACCATTCGCTATTAATATCATTAGGTTTCTTGCAGATCCAAATTTTCTCGATACCAATACCTTCATCGATTCCATAAGTTAGCTTTCGGTAATTGATACCTTTACCAATACTATACTTACATGAGTATTATTGGTAAAGGATATTCACGGTAAAATGAGCACCTCTGAAATCAACCTTTGAAAAACGTCACTGTCCCTACCTGCGTGTATTTTAACAAGTATACTAGGACTAGCACGCGCTCAGTAAAGTTGACAACGACGGAGGGAAAATAGTTCCATGCCTTGACACTGAACTAAGTGTTAGGTAGGTAGACAATTGTGAATACCGAAACTATTTATTTTACTTTTTGTTTTGTTCAATGTATATAAATGTAATAATTACAATTTTTGTTTTTTATATTTCCTTTTTTAAATAATTTTATAGTTTCACTTGACCAACACATGAATAAAGCGACCATACCCATGCCAACGTTCATTTCACATGTTGGAATAGTACACAATGTGCAAGCAAGTAGATCTTAAGCAGGAATTCAAAAGTGCTCAGTTTACAGTTAACAGCTTTTATACACATGAGGCCACTAGTTGAACTTCTTCAGTAGGAAATTTCATTTCAGTAGGTGCTTTCAATTTGCCTTCATTGGGAATGGTTTTACATCAAAACAAATATATTTCACTCAGCCCAGAGAGACTATTGTGATTTTGGAAGCAAATAATTCCAACGCCCGCTTCTGTCCAGCAACCTAAATTTGATTCAGATGTTTCAAACAGGTTCCGAGCCGCTGCATTCCCGTTAGATTCTACAAAAATTATTACATTTTACTATAAAAAAGCAAAATAACGCATACAATCTTTGTCACTATAAATGAAGCATTGCGTTGTATTCACATTATTCCACAATAAAAGGCACAGCGGATGCACGCACAATCATTTTAAATGTAAATTGCATTTGCAACCATTGCAGTTTTTGTATTGAAAACCGAATCGCAGGGTGAACAAATGTTATTTATTTCGCAGTATCAATCATGGCATTTTTGAAAGAATATTGCAACTGTAATTCAAGTTTTTGAGTCGTATCATTTACGGATTGCTTTCATTTGATGTGTAAACTATAATGAAGCGTTATAGCTTGTGAAATTGTCCGATAATAAAAACAATAGTGGCGCGGCGCAGCGCACTTTCGCCAGCATGTAGTTGTTAAACCACCAGCTAGATGGCTGCGCTGTTACTCCAATGTACAGTTACTAGCTTTCCCACAAGATAGCGTGTCGCCCTAGATCTAGTTTACATGTTACTAGATCCTGTTCTCGCAAACACACATCTGCCCGATCGGCTCAACGGCTACCACAGAATTTTCCAGCTGTTTTCTGGAGGATGTGTTTCACATTACGAAGCATTACGCAATATGTTTTGTACGGAATTACCGCGAAATATATTCCACGTCCTGATTACAATTCCGTCTGTAGAACAAGTAACTTCTATAAACACTCTCAAGTAGTACGTAAACTTTAAATAATTTTACTACGGATCTCAACAAACATTTTTAAAAAACGTATTCTAATTTTAAAATTGGAAAACTAATATTTTAAATTATTAACATATCTACGATGAATGACCCTGCTATTACAACGAAAAATAATTATTCAAATAGACACTACCGTTGGAACTAGAAATTTTTTCCAGGCCACAAAATTGATAGTCTTGTTTTTCAAGTGCGATTAGAATTGAGTACACACAGTAATAATACGGAGCAAGTAACATTCACATCACAACTCAAGTGCTGGAACTTTTTTCCCCCGACATTTCTTTTTCCAACAGCAGTGTTTACAACAAGGAATCGAATTTTGTCAGTGTGAAGAATTGGTATCGTCGATACCTCTCGACACTAGTGCTATTGAGGGTATCGTGGTACTATTGAGAATTGCAATTCGCCCATTCCTACTTTTAACTCATTAATTTACAAGTCTGCTGGCCAGTATAAAATAACTGCATTTACCTTAGGAATTTCAGCATTCGCCTCCTTGTACTTCCTCTTGTATCTATGCACTTCTCCTTTCAACTGCTGGTTGTGGTTTTGCAAGGAGGTTATCAGGTGCCTCATCTCTCTGTTGATGGGACCTGTCTGTTCGTTGGCGGCCAGATTCTGCTCAAACTCGATGCGCAGCATCTCGTACTCTTTGCGCAGCTGGGCCAGGATGTCCTCCAACTGGATTACCTCTGACCGCAACTTCTTCTGTGCTATCAGTTCCTCACTCTGTTAGCAAGTTAAAAGAACTTGTATATTATCCTCGTAAACTTGAAGATCAAAACTACAGTAACTTTAGAATAACACACACATTCTCACAAAATTCCTGCTCATTAAGTACAAAAATTATTCAATAACCATCATTTCCATGCTCATGAATATTATTATTTTAATCCTAAAAAGCAACTCAAACTCTGTAGTAAAAATAAAATTTAAAAGCAATTAACAAAAAAAAATTCTACAGCACATATTTTATTTAATATGCAAGTATTCTGTACCAAAAAAATCAAAAGTTGTACATTCACAAGGTTAACAATAAAAATAAAATTTTTGCAGAACCACTGGCATTTTTTAAACATACTTTCTAGGTCAGGCCTCCAAACAAGAGCTAAATAAATTATGTTAAACAATTCAATATATATTTGATTGACAGGCAAAAAATTACTATCAACAACTAAATGTATGTGTATAAAAATGTTTATTATGAGACTGTTATACAGTTTCCCATATTAGTTTGGTGGCAAGCAAATGGGAAACCTAGGTGACTACTCCTTCCAGCTGAAAAAATTCCCAGACTTTTCCAGGTATTTATGACATTCAATTTCACATCAGCAAAATTAGATGTTCAAACTCCACCTGGGGTGAAGCGACAACACGTGAAGATAAGGTGAAGTCGTATTTAATAAATATGTCAGTACGCGTCGCACGTCAGCTTAAATAAAACAGAACATTTACTTTGTTTCCACATCAATACGCTCAGCATTTCAGCCACATGTAGGAGCCATTCTTTAGTAGCCACATCATCTCAGTTACCAGACGGTGCTCAACACACGATGTTGCAACGAGCATAAACGGACTAGAATGTCTGTAACTTGCCTACCATGCTATAAACTACATTCGACTGATTGGACAGTCATTTGAATAACATATACCCACGAATGTGTGAACAGAAATACCATTTGTAAATACTAAAAAAAATTTACCACAAACTGCACATGTAATTTATTAACAATTGCCAGCTCACATCACATTGTGGATCACCTCATGGAAAGGGAAAAGAACATACTACTGTCACCAAGAAAAAACAGGACAAACGTGAACATGTGAATTACCATTAAGGGTCTTGTACATTATAAACATCCTGAGACTTATGAGAGGTTGAAATCCTGTAATGTGTAGTAGTTCCCAAGTTTTAATTTATTGCACTCTTTCTTTTCATGTGCTCGGTGCAAACCAAGTCGCACATAACGCACTTGCTACGTAAGACATAACACAAAATGATACAAAAACAGCCACACACCTCCATCATCTCAATGTGCCTCAGGTGCGCATTCTTGCTGGTCTGCAGTTGTTGACGTGCTTCATCCAACTGTGTCTTCACCTGCATTGACTCGTTGTACAGCACAGAAAACTGAGATTGCAAACACTTGTATTCTGTTGTTTCCACTATGACTGACTCTGGAAGCTGGCGGATCTGCAACGTATAAAGCACCTCAAGTGAATTTAACCAATAACTAACAAATGAGTGCAGTTAATTAAAAAACACATTATAGTCATAATTTGCAGTGTCATCAACTCAAAGTCAACCAAACTGCTGCATTATTTATAAGAACAGCTGACCTTTAGTGTCCCAATAGCTACAACACATAGCTTTGCAAATTTCAGACCATATGTATAAATTCTATTCAAATAAACTTTCAAACTTTTTCACAAATTGGCACAAAGCCTGTAATATACCGGACTCACGAATTTTTACATTACGACACAAGGCATATTATTAAAATTGTTACATTAATGAACACCTTACGACTCAATTTCATACTGTCATAAATTCAGATTTTTTCCTTCCTGAAAATAATCAAACATTTTTTTTTTATTTTTGCAATATTTTGAGGGGAAAAAAGTGTTGCAGCTGAACAATCGCTACTCCACACAATGTTAACAAAACTTCACAGGACGAAACAACTGCAAATTGTCGCGCGAAATGCCACGTGGTGGTATGGCAAATGTGCGAACTTAGTATCTTTTTCTTGTACTACAGAAACATTTTTTTCACGTATGGCATCTGTGGTCTATGTGATGTTTGTTTGCAAGCGGCACAAACGTTGTGTTGTTTTTTAACGTGAATAAATTTCTGCGCCTCAAGCGCGCCCTACACTGCTCCGGTAAGATGTGAAAATTTATAAGAGTCGAGTGGAACAAGATTTTGCGATGCCATACAGACTGTGTTGCCTTTTAATTAATATAAATTACTATATGCTGAAGATGCATCATCTTCGAAAATCTTAGCTAAATCATCATACGTGATTTATGAAAAGTAGGTGCAAAGTCACTTTTCATTGACTTCTTGCAGGGAAATCACAGTATTTGTTACTGAAATATTTATTTACCTCAATAGACACACGTTTTCAAAATAAACTGATATCCGGGAAGAGCATATACAAAACCTATGTTGCCAAATAATATGTAAGCACTGCAAGTTTGAGTTATTAATTACTGAAGGTTGTAAAGAAACCAATTTTAATGATCATATTTATTCACCTCTGTCACAAAAATTACCAGTTTTTAAAATTAAATGTTGTTATCCACTTTAAAATGTGATGTAAGGTTGAATAATTTTTGATTGCAGTGAAGTGAAGTTGCTGACTTAGACAAAGAGTTGCTGGTGTAAAGAGGGGAGGGGAGGAGAGAGCGGCCACCGCCAGCTAACAGTGTGTGCGATTAGTCAACTACCAGGCGACTACAGACCACACCCATGGACTGCTTTGCTTGCCTCCCCTCCTCCAGGGTGGTGATTCCGAACGCCTCTCGTTGCAATGTTCAATCAAAGAGCAACTGTATAGTTTGTTGGTCAACGATATTCTAGCGAGCGTGATGATGCAGCACTGTACACCACTTCTCTACGGTTATGACGCCACTGCATTCAGTCTAATCACGATTGTCAGTTGTCTCTTTTGCTCATCACATACGTTACGTTGCTTCACGGAAAAATACAATAATGGGAAATGATGGCAGATCCTGGAAATCATCAGGATTAAACAGATGCTAGACATAACCAACTATTAAAAAAAAGTATAAGTTAAATAATGAACTAATAACCGTGTAAGACATAAAACCGAAAACTATGGAGTGGCAGCATTTTTAAATTGGTGAGCAAACATACGTCTGTGGCTGCATAATATTTTATTTTGCTAAATAACAGTTACGGACCCCAGTGGAAAATATGCTGTATACAGCAATGCCACAAAATCACATACTTTTAAAGTTATACTTCATTGTGTGATTATTACTATTTTGTGCTATAAGGATATTGTTAATTTATTCAGACTAGCATTAAATGACATTTAGCAAAGAAATACATTTACAGACCCCAACATTATTATTTTTAAATATATATACGGTGTTTCACGTATTTTACTCGCGTGCCCGCCATCTTGACTGTTTATGTCGTGAATATAGGAGAAATTCAGCCATAAGTAAGTATGATGTCATTAAAGTTCGAAGAGATTCATATGTGAAGACGTAATGCTAAATTGTTCGTGGATGAAGTTTGTCCGGAATTGGATCCCAGGGTCTTCTCTCCCGCAGCTGACTTCGCGCGAGACGAATACTGCTCTCCAGGTGCACACAACCACACCCATGGATTGCTTGCATGTTCGGTATTACACAGGCCTTCCGTTTTAACGGATTTGATCCATTTTAACGGATTTGATCTGTTTTAACAGATTTTTAACTCTAGGAAAATCTCTGTGAAATAATTCTAATATATACCACTGAGGTGTACAAAGTCATTTCTTGCGATCTTTTATATCTTGACTATGTTGTATACTCGAGGCACCATAACTAATGTATAAATAGTGTGTAAAATCTCACTACACGATTATTACGTGTAACAAAACTATACGGTACAAAGAAATGTTAACAAGTCTCACCCAAAGCTCTTAAGAGCAGCAAGACCACTGCATGTTATCTCCATTTACCCGAATATATTATGTTCGGAATTGTGAAATTTTTATCTCCACAACGAATACCCATGTCCGTTTTAATACATAAATCACGCAAGTGTCATCCACAAAACGTCTGATCGTATTTCAGTTCAAAAATAGCGATACATTGATAAACGTAAAAAGTAAACAAACTTTTTTTTTTCACGTGCCAAGGATATTGTGCATGCACACAGCACTTTACTCAAAATGTCTGCTGTGTACATGCGACACTAGAGCCCGCAGCAATGTGTGTCAGTGTCACTGACGCATTTGTTTGAAAGATTCTTGCAACGAAAGTGAATAATTAAGCTAAATATTTTGGACATACGCCATTGCTTCAAAAGCATATGTCCAAAATATTTCGCTTTATTATTCACTGGTGCAGGTACACAGTTATCTGCATATTTCTGTTCCTGGCCGTATGATCAAATGCAAAGGCCAAGACCATTATAGAAAAGAACCTTTGCCACGCATTGCAGTTTATGGGCACGCAATCCGAATTTGGCGACTGTGTTTTGCGTTTGGCATTGATATCACAACGGAGGAGAAACAAAAATTATCGCGGATATGATTGTTGAATAAACAAAAGTATAAGTGTGAGTGGAGAAAAGAATTACCATCGTTTGTACATTTCAAACAAAAACAATTACATTAAATATGTAAACGTCCTTCAGACCCACTTTTTTTTTCTGTAATTTGCCAATTTTTTTTTAATTTCAGATTTTACCACATTTGACACAATGATTCCAGGATTTTTGTTTACAAGAACCAGGATTGGGCTGGTGGCGGCCTGGTATTACATAATTATTTGTACGTACACAAATGCATACATTGCAGTGGACATTGTAATTAGTCTGAACATACTGTTGCCATCTTAATACTGTGAACCAATGTGATTCATGCACTACTCTAGAGCAAAATCCAATGCACAGATTGCATCAAAACATTTCAGACATGTAAAATATGTTTGTTATTTTTATGTTACTGTATGCGGTATATGTTACTAAAGCAAAGTGTACTATCATTTACTGAACGTTGTTTGCCATAAGTGATTATGTAGTGCTTTTATATTTATTGAGTGAAACACAGCAGACTTGTGTAACTGATACAAACATTAAAAGGGACTATGTAGCTGCACGTTCAAGGTTAAGAAGTCGGGGTGCGATGTGGGCGACACTAACACGCACCCCTAGCCACCTCATCGCTCCTACGCGCAAGGCAATCAGTGTTTCCATCAAAATGATGTACTGCGCTAATTATATCTGTAACAGAGGGACTTTGTTACACGCAATAGAAGCCCACAGATAACGCTAAGCGCGTATAATCTGACTTTTCTCTTGCCGCTTAAGGAAACTGAGTAGACAAGCTTTAAAAATGTGATATTTGACCATTTTCACAATTTTTGTCTCCACTAATACAAGTAATATGATAAAAAAAAAAAGGGACATAGATAATTGTTTTTTACGTTTTCTGGTTAAAATTTGTATTTCCAGAACAATTTATTTACAGAGATATGCATATTCGCGCAAACGCAAACAATTTCACAGAAAATGTTTCCGAACATAAGTCTTCTTAAATGAAATTGCATGGCAGTGTTTATATTGACGTAGAACGGAAGGACGGGCAAACGGAAGAAAGAAGAAACTACAGAGGGGTTTCAAAAGTGCTCACTTTACTGAAAACAGTCTACATATAGTGTGACAAGCTGACTCGCTTTCCACTCATCTTAACAAAATCGCAAGTCCGTATAAAAGGCATGGGTTGCCAACAATTGTTCACAAAATCAAGCCAAAAAGTCACCAACAGGAATAAAAAAAAACTAAGCATTAAGTCTCCAACAAACAGTAGTAATAAACCAAGACAAATACAAGTTGTAATGACACAAGCAAAGTGTGAAGGCAAGTGAGTGAGAGCACAATGGCAAGACAAGCACACGACGGTTGTGCGCAGAAACATTAGGCCACATGAAGGGTGACGGGTGGGTAGAGGCGGAGTCAACGGGCATTGGCTAGCGCGGGTGGCCTAGGAGGGGGCTATCCATTTACAGATATGCCCTACATTCAGCACAGTCCTCAGCAAGAGAAATGAAACACGTAACAACCAAAAAAAAGTGCAAGAAATTTATTTTTCAACTGATTTCCTTTAAATTTTCAACTTTTTTTCACCCACATTTTTTTTTACGGTTTCTCAAAAACGAGTCGTAGAAAGACGGATGCAATAAATGGGGTTGATACAGAGAGGTTCTACTGTACACTATAAACATGTTTTATACTTCTTTACAGAACTGAAATTATTTTCCCTGGAATTCAACCTTTGGAAATTACGACAGACACCTCGTTAACGTAAACAAGGCAACAAAACACACTGTAAGTTAGGTGCCAGAAGTATGAAACACATGTAACGGTGGTGCAGGACGGTATAAAATAAGAGACGACTTACGTCCATTTTGAGCTTCTCGACCTCTTTGAGAGAATCGCGGTGCTGCTGGTGAAGCTTGTCCAGCTCCTGCAGCCTGTTGTTGGACATCTCTCGCTGCTCCTCCAACTCCTTCTGCAGGTCTTCCATCTGCAAAAACACACACATATTCTTTAACACACTAACAGTCCATGTAGAGTTGCAGGTTGGTTCGGTACTGTAATATTATTATATTTTAGTAACCTTGAAAGTAATTTTATCCCAATACAGACACAAAGTTGTATAATTAATAACAGTGATGTGAATCAGAACATTAATTTAATATGTGAAAGAAAAAAAACTGCAGTCAGAGGAGAGTGGAGCATTTCCTAAATGAGTTGAGAGGTTCTGATCAGCACTTAACAGCAAGGTTTTGAGCACCGGTGAGCGTGAAGTAAGGTTAAGTCAACGACATCAAAAGTCATTATCGTAAAATAAGTGCTTTATTACGTAGCTTCTTAGCAACTGATCATCCATCTTAGTTTCTTATTAGCGGATTGCCCTTATTTCAATTCGATTGTACAGCACGCGTCGTGCACAAGGTAAGACTGACGTCCACAATCTGCTTTCCAAAAACACACGTGAGAGGAAATGTAACTATCGGCTCATTCTACGTCAACATTTACGCACAGTCCCTGCACGCAAAACTACTACGAGTTGCAGTGCTACCTTAGATTTCTGCCTCCTCTTACCAACTGCCAATTTGATGTTGTCAAAAGGATGTCAAACAACTAGCGCACACCCCACAAACAGGTTAGGCCACTGATTCGCAACACCAAATTTACCCCAACTATGCACCAACCTCAAAAATACGACAACCCTTAAATTTTAACTTGGTCTCCAGGAAAAAATAACTTTTCCACAAATTACTTGGGCGTGTAATTTAGCAGGATTATTTATTTAATATTGGCACTGAAATCAAGGTTTAACATAATCAAATTCTTTGCAGTTAATGTTGCTGCCTAGTGGGGGCCGGTTGGGTGAAAGGATAGGATTTACACGTTAAAAAGATTTTAAACGTGTGTCTGCACCTTTCAAAATATCGCTTTCAAACAAAAACCACTTAGTGCTTATTTGCCCAGGTCACATTTCTACAAAAGATTTTTGTACAAATTTTTTTAACACCCTAGAAATTTTGGGCAAATTAAAATTTATACGCTTAACAAAAACACAAACACTTATTAATTTACTCCTACTTGCTCTCTTGTAGCACATTTCTGCTCTTTAATGGCAAAAAATGTTTTGTTTGAAAGTGACATTGTGCAAGGTATCCGAGAAACGCCTAAAATCATTTAACAAGTAAAACCCTATCCTTTAGTTTGGCCAGTACTGCACTAGGCAACTCCTTTAATAATATACAAACATATTAAACCTAGGGAAGTTACACTTTCTTTGTTCATCCCTATATTTTTCTAATTATAATGCACAGTAAGTTAACATTTTTAACAATTTTTTACGTAGCTTGTCCTGTTACGAAACTTGCGTCTCGTCAAAAACAACGCCACATGCTATTCAAGCTAAAGCAACGACCTCAAAATTTTTGTAGGCAAAATTAAGACCAATTTCAATATTTTGCAAGTAAAAATTGGGATAGAAATTATTTTTATTCTGGTAAATACGGTAACCACGAGCACATTACTGGAACAATGTATTACTGCTTTAAGCCAAAAGAAATTAAGTATTATTTCCATCTCACCTCACTGGGTACCTGACACACTGTACCACTTTACCCAACCATGGCAGTCATATCCAGTCACTTCATTGCTACTTGCATAAAGCAGCCAGACACTCTCATCATGGCCTACGCCCAATACCTCGGCAACCTATGCAAACTTCTGCACAACTTACTTTCATGCTTTTCCTCCCTCCAACTGACTAGGCCATACAGCTATAGAAATCCCAACAAGTGCACTGAAGGACCCAACACCTAGGCTCACACCCTGGAGCTCAGTGAACTTGGACACACACCAACTGATATCTTCCAGCTGGTACCAAATACAGTGAACCCTCAATTTAGCAGACTGTACGGAGGAACGTCCATCCAATATTGCAGACTGAAATATACACTTCTTTTGTTCATTAAAAACATGCTTGAAAAGCAGGCATTATCATTCGTCGTACAGCAGTCGCAATATAACAAATAATTATAGACGTAGCATTTAACGACTTCCTAAATAAATAAAGAAGATACTAATTAGTTTTTCTTTGTGTGTGGTTATTGTGCTTCACCCCTGAGTGTAGCGTATTTTTCTTTTTGCCAGCCACATTTTCTTAATCTTCCTTCGTTGGTTGGCAGTCAGAACAAATATTCACCCACCCTCCTGTTATTCAAGGGAGCGCCATGGCATGTCCATAGAGAACCTAGAGAATCAGAGGGTGAGTGGCATGTCTA
>NQII01002980.1:286104-300432 GCA_002778355.1 Clitarchus hookeri
AGAGGAGAGGGGGGGGGAGAGAGAAATTTATGAAGTACGTCAATTTTCCAAGTTGCTGAATTTGTTAATACTAGCCAACTGCTGAATGGACAGAAAATGCTTGTCACATAGCTAGCATACCTATTCCCACCAGGGAAATATGGATTTGATTCCTGACAGGTCAAACCCTGAATTTTTGCATGTGGGAAACATGACTGATTATGTCAGCCTGTCAGGTTTTCTTGGAGCGCTTCCATTTTTTTCCCCTTGCTTTTTGTAACTACTCTATCTTATGAATTTCTCCTTGAATGTCCATCACTTGATCAGCATTTTACCCCATCCTAGGGTACACCCTCCAAATATGTTGTCCTACTGTCTTAATTAGAATCAGTAAAGTAATGTATTGCCATGAAAGAAATACAGTACTAACCTTTCATTCAACAACGTAGTACACATTTTCTAATTAATTTAGATCAGGTAATAATATCTTATTAAAAATTTTTTTTGGATATGACTGCGATTATTAAAATGCATGTAATAACATAATTACAAATAACAGTCTCACGTGATATAATAAATGATAATGCATAACAAAATCTGAGAGAAAACTACACTGGAGAGCAAAAAAAAANACAGTCTCACGTGATATAATAAATGATAATGCATAACAAAATCTGAGAGAAAACTACACTGGAGAGCAAAAAAAAAACTGGTACAGGCGTGCGTATGCAAATAACAGAGGTGTGGAACCAATCAGAGTAGCGCGATGCTGTCGGCAGCTAGATCGGTTACTGCTGCTACAATGGCACGTTATAGAGATTTAAGTGAATTTGAACGTGGTGTTATAGTCTGCACACGAGAAATGGGACATTGCATCTCCGAGGTAGTGATAAAATTTGGATTTTCGCGCACGACCGTTTCACGAGTGTACCGTAAATATTGGGAATCCGGTATAACATCAAATATTTGACATCGCTGCGGCCTGAAAAAGATCGTGAACGAACGGGACAAACGACGACTGACAAGAATCATTAAACGTGACAGACGTGCAACCCTTTCTCAAATTGGCGCACATTTAAATGCTGGGGCATCAACAAGTGCCAGCGTGCGAACTATTCAAAGGACCATCATTGATATGGGCTTTCGGAGCCGAAGACCCACTCGCGTACCGTTGTTGACTGCACGACACAAAGCTTTACTCCTCACCTGGGCCCGCCAACACCGCCATTGGACTGTTGATGACAGGAAACACGTTGCCTGGTATGACGAGTCTCGTTTCCAATTGCATTGGGGGATGGACATGTACGGGTATGGAGACATCCTCATGAATCCATTGATCCTACATGTCAACAGGGGAATGTTCAAGCTGGTGGAGACTCTGTCATAGTATGGGGCGTATGCAGTTGGCGTGATATGGGACCCCTGGTACATCTAGATACGTAAGCATCCTGTCTGATCACCTGCACCCATTCATGTCCATTGTGCATTCCGACGGACGTGGATAATTCCAGCAGGACAATGCGACACCCCACACGTCGAGAGTTGCTACCGAGTGGCTCCAGGAACACTCTTCTGAATTTAGACACTTCCATTGGCCACCTAAATCACCAGACATGAACATTATTGAGCACAACTGGGAAGCCTTGCAACGTGCTGTTCAGAAGAGATCTCCACCACCTCGCACTGCCCTGCAGGATTCATGGTGTGAATTGCCTCCTGCATACCTTCAGACATTAGTCGAGTCCATGCCACGTCGTCTTGCGGCACTTCTGCGTGCTCGCGGGGGCCCTGCACGATATTAAGCAGGTGTACCTTTTTTTTTGGCTCTTCAGTGTACAAACTGAGCAAATTCTAGGTTATAGATTTGTAGATTATTCAATTTACAGGTGCATTACTTAGGAGTCAAAATAAAAACTTAAAAGTCAAGATTTCACACAAAAAATTAGCACAACAGAAACATTTTTACTTATAGATAGCACTTCTCTGAGACAGTTTCACTTCTATCTAGCACTTACAATGAGACATTTTTGTCTCTCTAGTACCTACACTGAGACAATTACACTCTTTTTTTTTTGTAAATAGTCAACTTTTTGTTTCGTGATCAGTGTTNATGTATCTCTAGTACCTACACTGAGACAATTACACTCTTTTTTTTTTGTAAATAGTCAACTTTTTGTTTCGTGATCAGTGTTTCTATGTTCACAAAATTAAACTTATACTGTAGATCAAACATTTCAAATGTCTGAAAAACATAAAAACTTGACAATCATGGAATTCTTATTGCAGAAAGGTTCTGTAAAGGAGAAGCTGCGAAAAAAGCAATCACTTGAATATGATATAGGTGCACAAACTGTGTGGGACATTTACAAGAACAAAGAGAAATTAATAAATAATGCAAGTTGACCTGACTGTGAAGCATAAATTAATTTAGGCTACAGTAACAAACGTGTGAAGCCCTCAATTGGAATAAATGATTTGGCTAAGTGAATACATTAACATGATTTTGAACAAATGCATTGGCATTATTTCCTTTATAGCCTGCTATATTACTCATGTTACTCATTTCAAATATATTTTTTTCAGCTACTACAATGTAATTCTGATCATTTAACTGCCAGGTATGTGTTGTAAATTAGTCCGAGGTTAGAAAAAAATTAAAAGTCAATTTTGGCTCTTTACTCTTCAGTCAGGTCTACCTCATTAAAATAAAGCCAGCCAACACTGCATTAGCCAAAATGTGTCCTCGCACTGCCCGTGAATAGGCGTGACCATTCATTTCGTCCACACTATGATCTGCATAAATAGTCATGAACAGCTCCTTTAAGCCACTCGCTGCCATGATGACCCCGATACAACCCATGAACGACATGAGGAGGTGGAACCCCCCAAGCCGCACGACCACATTGCTCAATTCAGGATGTTGGCCACTCTAAACACTGTCTCTTGCTTTCATGAACAAGGGTTGATCGAAGATAATGAAGCATACTGTTTGAGAATGAGCTTTGGTTCTTTTACTGGCTTCAACAAGTGATGTGAAAAGGGTATCATAATCCGTAGGAGGAGCGTGGATGAAGGGGAGGAAAATAATTTTTGAGCGTTCAAAGGCAAGACCATTGATCACCTACTCCATGAAGCCGTTCCAACCAGGGATATCTGGAGTGTTGAAGGTTTTTCCATACAACCAGTACACGCCTGGCGTTGATGGCAGTATATCACCCCCAATTTCATAGCCTCCCTCTAAGATATTGACCGTAATCGCTGATAAGCCCACATTTTTCCTCAGAGTGCAATGTTTGAGTTCTATTGATCCCCACAAGCTTACTCTCTCAGCATGCGCATACTGCTTTAAACATGGGATATTCTGGTCTGGCATTACTGCATCGTGGGGGGGTTATGCACATAATACCTCCCATTTCGTGGAAGGTATTTTCCCCAGCCAACGTATTGACATTCACGTCAGCATTGTCAAACACAAACTGCATGAAACTCTCTTTTCCAATTGGTGGCGACGATTCTGGCCGCATCAAAGCAGACGTTTCGAGCTGCACTGCCTCACTGTAAGTGCGTGAAAATCCTAGAGCTGAGCACAGGTTCACAAGATGTTTTGAGCCAAATTTCCTATATAAGAAGGTCCCAACCCCTGTCATAAGTGAAGAAATGAAAGATCGTGGCCGTGCAGCTGATATAAGAGCATGTGAAAAAGCTACACATTTATTTCTCCACGTGTTGAGAACACCTCTCTTGTGTTTCAGGATGACTGTCTCATAAAACAGTTTTACAGACTCAGGGATAACTGACTCAACATTCCGTAAAAAATCATGAGACGGTGGATACTCGTTAGTTTCGTACACTTGTGAGCGGATATCTTCCAAAATTATGTCAGCTGCAGCCTTTACAACTCTCAGCCGCTCTTCCTGAACATCACCCTTTCTTTCCTTATACCATTTATCGTAGAGGATTTTATATCCAGTATTTTTTAAAGTCACCACTGTTCCTTTGCAAGAGCAGAGCTCCGTAATAATGATCTCCTTCCCAAAGCGTTTGGCGAGGCGAGATTTCACAGTTCTTACAGCTGGCTCACAAGCTCCTTCAATCGGCTTTATTAGATTGTCTAACGCAAACTGGCATTCGTCACTGTCCAAAATATAATTGTAAATGCACTCCATGGCCTCATCTAACTGTAAAAGTGGTCAATATCCTCTTTTATGTCCAGTTTTTGCCTGTTTGGCAAATAACTTTTTGTAACACTGGATGTGGTACCTAGCGTCAGCAGCAACCAAGTAATGTTCAGTTTTGAGGCGTTCCATAATCTGTTTCCCCCAATCATCGCCTCACCATCGAGCTGCATCTAAAATAGTATCCCTCGATTCCAATTTTTCAACTTGGTGGACGGTATTCCTTCTGAAATGAGGGAGTTTTTGCTGTAGCCTGAGGAACTATTCCGTGATATCTAAACCACACAAAATACAAATTTTTTGAAGGTTCCAGCCAGTCAAACTTGATCTTGAGGATCGGGGAGGGTCATGAACGCAATCCCCTCCATGACGAACAGACGCTTCAACGTTCTTTTTAGCAATGTACCTCTTTTCACATGTATCATGAACGGTGACTTGATGACGATTTCGAAGGTAACTCACATTTTCCTGTAGACAACATTGTTGACTCGCAGTTAGTAGAGTGGAAATGCCTTTTTCTTTCACCACAACGACTGGGCCTTCATCCAATGTCCTACGACAAATGAAACACATGTCTGGAGGGATAGACATCTCGCTTACTACACAACCCGCACTCTTGTAAATCTACCACGCAACTGAAGAAGGAATGGCGAGGTACTCGTTGGCTTGACCTGGGGAGGGGGCTGGGAGGGACGCCTACCTGCTGACCCTCTTCCCCTCTCTCACAAAGGGCACGCCACTCTGCTCCCACACCACATAATGCACAAAGAAGCATATTTACAAACTCAACTAATAACATTAATCGTAACCAAGAATGCAAATGTTTCAAGGTTCGGATCATCTCTGGTTCTTAATTTATTATAATTGACATTGAGAAAAAATTATATGTTATATGTATTATATTTAATAACTTTTATTTTAAACAAGGTTGGGCACTAAGTTGTACAGGTAATATGGTTGTATTATTCTAAATAATTAGTCCATACATGCTAACATAACGCATTTCATTATTATAGAGCTTATTCATGATGTTAGACGCACTTTTTCTTTCATTTTCCATTAAGTCAATTTTCAAGGTTTTCGCTTGGGTACGTACCTATATGCCATTTCTGAGAGAACTATTGAGTCTACAAGTGCCCACCAGTGCTCAAATTAAAGTTAAATAAATGTACTTTAAATTCATTTCTCTTGAAGTTTCTCGTAGGATGAGTTGTTCCGACGGTATTTAACAATGTTAGAGGCCAAAATTTAAAATTTTAATTTTTTTGGGAAAAATGGCTTATGTTTAAAGAGCTGTATCCTGGAAACTACTGAATGAAAAAAAACAGCTTGGGTCTCAGATTGCCGCAAATTTAATATACTTTAAAAAAGTATGGAACACCTTTTTCCATCAGACGTATATTTCGGAAGATATTGAGCAAAAACTGAAAAAAGAGCAAAAATTTCGCTGTTTTTTGGCTGCCACGCTGGTCGAAAAAACCTTTTCGGGGGTTGCAAAACTTGAATTTCAAAAAATCATAACTACTGACTCAAATGCAAGGTCGAGCCCCTTATCATATCTACATTCACCCGCAGCGGACATGACACAAATTACAGTATATTTATTCCTGCCGTGGAAACACAGATATATAATAACATTATTACTTGTTTAGGTATGTTTAAAAAACACAACGTGTACAAACTTTACGTATTAATATTCAGCATTTTTTGACGGAAGAAAAATTGTATTTTGTTCAGCAAAAAGTAACATGCCATGTCATGCGACCCCTTCTGCCAACTTCAGATTTGTAACCTTCCTGCCATCATATATAAATTATTATAGTAAATATTCAAACATTAAAATCTCAATTCAGTTTTCAATTAAAAATTCAAAAATCATTATTTTTTCTGTAAAAAGTTTGAAATATGCTACTAACTAAACTAGATTAAAAGAATATTTTAACTGTGAACAATTTCTTACTAGCCATTGCCAACACATCGCTCCTCTCATTGTTTTTAATTCGTATTGAATACAAAATAAATATTTCAAGTTACAGAAGATACTAAGTTAAAGTTCAAAAATATAATACTTTAAAATTAATCACAGTGTGAAATATTTGTGGTAAGAAAGCTATTTAAAAAAAAACAAGTCAACATGTTACTCCTAGGGTGATTTTTCAAAGGTTTGTTTCAAAAGTTTGAAGAAAACTAGAATGGCTAAACTGCAGCATTTAAGGAAATACTAAAACATAATTATGAAAGCAAATTTTTATTTACTTATTATGTTTCCATGTTTTTGACTGAAAAAAATATAATAAAACTTTTGAGTTTTAATCACATTTTTTTTAGAGGGAATAATTTCACATATAGAGATTTTTTTATGAAATAGAGTATGATACTTCAGCCCTACTAGACAGCACGGAAAAGCCATACAAATGTTATAAGGCCAATGCAGTTGAGGTAACATTCCACATATAACTTACCTGAGCGAGTTTCTTGTTTTGAAATTGTAGAACTTTCATATCCATTTCTTCTAGTGTAGAAATGGGGCCAATCCTGACAGGCTCAAACTGAACTTTTTTAATAGGTGGCTGGCCGCTCGTGCCAGCATCATTGTCCGCTGGCCGCTTCGACATTGCGCTACCTTCTCAGCTTCAGGGTTTTGTTCTACCTGAAACTGTAACACAACTGTGTGTTACGAGCATAGAGGAAGCCTAAAAACAATTCGCAAGTTAATAAACTTAATAACAATGATGAAATGTTTTAGAATGTATCCATGCTAATGAATTTCTAGGGGGCGGAATTGGGGGGACAGTAAACTGCATTCGCTAAAACCTGTCCGGTGAAACTACGTGTGTTTGCAGAGAGGGGTCCGCGACATACATTTTCTCTAAAGGCTTATCCGAGGAAAATGCTTATGAGGGTGAATGGTTGTACCAAGCGTATTTTTCTAAGTATCACTAAAAAGTAAAATATATGTTCTAATGTTCTAGGCGAACCACATTCTATGCATCTGCTGGACCACACTAGATGACCATGATAGGCTTCAACCAATGGTGACCAACTTTGTTTTAAAACGTGCCACATATATAATGTTTTGCTTTAAGCATGGCACATTGTTATTCTAAGACAAAATAATAACTGAAAATGCTGTGCACATATTCGTTCAATATCCCAATAACAATTATGCTAGTAACAATTTAAAATATAATTTCAAGTAAAACATAATAACATCGTACAAAGAATTCCCATGCTACTAAAACTATACCTGCATGCCGCAAGTGGCCCGCTTGGTGCGGGTTGGGAAAAGTTTCTCTGACGTACAGAGGGACCTCCATACATACTGTAAGTGGCGACTTCTTGTTTCCAGAGAGGGGACAAGTATCAAAATTTCTGTGACGGTACCATGTTCATTTTAATCATATCTCTCCACCCCCCACCCCCTCCTTAATCATACTGCGCATTGTATGTTTGTGCATGCTATTAGGCACATATGTAGTACCCATTTTTTCATGTGAGCCAAGGTTTTAAATATATAAGTAAAGTAACTTCTACCGAAATATTGCAGTTTTTTGTTATGTAAAGACCTATAGACATGATATATTTTGAAAATAATAAGGCAATAAATCTACAATAAGTTACAAATGGAAGTGGTAACAAGCCACTGTTTATCATAGCAGGGGAAATGATGCCAACCCAGGGGGGAGGCGACGCCAACCCAGGGGGGATGACATCAACCAAGGCGGGACAACAACGCACGAGGGAACGCCAACCTGGGAGGATACCAATCTAAAAGGGACAATGCCCCTGCTGGCTGAAAAGTGGAGGAGCGGCCACCCATCTTGCCGCCCAAACTTGGTGTTTACGCCACAATAGGTTTTAATTAGGGGTGGGTGAAGCTTCAAAAATTTGAATTTGAATAGAACATTTTTTATATTCATCTTCGTAATAACATTTTTTACTTCGAACTTTGAAAAAAAAAGTATTAGGGCAACTTAAGTTATTTATTATTATTTGCCCAAAAACCAAAGACGACATACTTATAATTTGCGTAAAAAACAAAAGAAGACTGCGTCTTAGTAACATCAACATCAAAGTTTTCATTTGACGTATGCCACACACATGGTTAGTGAATCATGAAAAAAATCCCTCAACTCAACAGAATGCTCACAAATTAGTACAAACAGCATTTTGGTGTAAAATAATTGTCAGTATCTAATTTTACTCAATAGATAGCAAAACAAAATTATCGAAAAAAAAAGTTTTACATTATGAAAAACACTTTATTATCTTCTGTAATATGTGTTTATTTCCATCAGAGCCTTAATGCATTACTTTGTAATAAATAGGAGATCAAACTGCAAGTTTTACAAACAGCGATTTCAAAAATCAGTAATGCAGTATTGCCAATTCCAATTTCAAAAATCTACTAAAAGCTTACATAAAATCCGCTACATTCCCACCAAATATAGAAAAAATGTCAAATGATTTAAAAGAGAGACCCGTTTTAAGGATGGTTACATTTAAAACAATTAAGTAATTTTATCATAATAATTCTACTTTTTTTTNGGATGGTTACATTTAAAACAATTAAGTAATTTTATCATAATAATTCTACTTTTTTTTTTTTTTCTATTTCAGTAACAAATTTACAAAAGTTTTTGAACTTTGACATATAAAAATCAGATTTCTGAAACCGTTTCATATTCCGCTAAAAAACCCGCTGCCCGCTAAAATGGCAACACTACAGTAATGTAATAAAAATAAAGCGGGAAATAAACAATTACGCTTCACTTCACGCTATTTTGAGTGGCCTCGGGATACCCATACAGCCAACAGTGTTCTGTTGACCAAATCATAGAGCAAGTAATAAAGGAATGGAACAGTTACCATGCGTATTTTGTAGAAGACNACAGTGTTCTGTTGACCAAATCATAGAGCAAGTAATAAAGGAATGGAACAGTTACCATGCGTATTTTGTAGAAGACAAAGATAGAGACCAAACAAAATTTAAATAAACTTGACACTCCACAACATTAACTCGCGTAATTTATCAATGCATACATACAAAACCTGACTACTGGGGTGTAAAGACGTGAGCACTGCGGTTACTGTGTCAAAGTTTTGTATGTTTCACACTTTGCTGAAATAATGTTTAGTTTCTTGTTTAGTATTATTTTGCATTTAAGTCAAGGAATGTGCTGATGTGATGAAAAATGGTTTTTAAGTCTTTTATAATATGCTAATTTTAAATATTCCTTAAGCAATATTCCGTAAGCCTGGATTAATTTTCAGTTTATTTAGATTTGTTTAGCATGAAAAGGAATACATGTTCTTACGTAGTAAAACATTTCTGTTTTACCNCATGTTCTTACGTAGTAAAACATTTCTGTTTTACCTGTCCTTTACCTAGCTTGTAAAAATGCATGTTTTTTTAAAAAGTAATTACTGCAATGTGTACTTGTCAACAAAAATCCTTGATTCGAATTCACAAATATTTAAAAGAATTTCCAGCTTGGCCCACCACTAGTTGTAATGATTACAGTTAATACTAACGTGTTCGGGACATTTGGTTAATTTTCTTTTGTTTTGCAAGTAATTGTAATTGTTTATCAGTATTAGACATTTTGGCGGTGTTAGTATGTTGATCTGTCATGAGTTTTTTTTAAAGTCTCAGTTGAAGTTGCATCAGCAATCAGAGATAAGGGTTATTACAATATTCGTAGACATTTTTTCCTTTTGAATATGTTNACAGTGTTCTGTTGACCAAATCATAGAGCAAGTAATAAAGGAATGGAACAGTTACCATGCGTATTTTGTAGAAGATAGAGACCAAACAAAATTTAAATAAACTTGACACTCCACAACATTAACTCGCGTAATTTATCAATGCATACATACAAAACCTGACTACTGGGGTGTAAAAACATGAGCACTGCGGTTATTGTGTCAAAGTTTTGTAAGTTTCACACTTTGCTGAAATAATGTTTAGTTTCTTGTTTAGTATTATTTTGCATTTAAGTCAAGGAATGTGCTGCTGTGATGAAAAATGGTTTTTAAGTCTTTTATAATATGCTAATTTTAAATATTCCTTAAGCAATATTCCGTAAGCCTGGATTAATTTTCAGTTTATTTAGATTTGTTTAGCATGAAAAGGAATACATGTTCTTACGTAGTAAAACATTTCTGTTTTATCTGTCCTTTACCTAGCTTGTAAAAATGCATGTTTTTTTAAAAAGTAATTACTGCAATGTGTACTTGTCAACAAAAATCCTTGATTCGAATTCACAAATATTTAAAAGAATTTCCAGCTTGGCCCACCACTAGTTGTAATGATTACAGTTAATACTAACGTGTTCGGGACATTTGGTTAATTTTCTTTTGTTTTGCGAGTAATTGTAATTGTTTATCAGTATTAGACATTTTGGCGGTGTTAGTATGTTGATCTATCATGAGTTTTTTTTAAAGTCGCAGTTGAAGTTGCATCAGCAATCAGAGATAAGGGTTATTACAATATTCGTAGACATTTTTTCCTTTTGAATATGTTNCAGTTGAAGTTGCATCAGCAATCAGAGATAAGGGTTATTACAATATTCGTAGACATTTTTTCCTTTTGAATATGTTCTAGAATTTTGATTGTTTAACTTCTATGCAGTTTATTCCAGAAGTGTCTCTGGTTTTTAGTAGGCGCTTTAGAGATAGCAGCCGGATGCAACACTTCTGAAGGGACATTCGATTAAGACTGACGTGACTTTAATTACCGCCAGGATTAATCTTGCTAATCCCCGGCGCCATCCTAAAATAGGTTTGATTATGCAAGTCCAAGAAGTAAGTTTTCAATTACAAGTGCAGTGTCACGTTTAAGAGGGCCTAGGGCGATGGATTATTAATTTATTAGTGTTTGAAGACGCTGACTATAGCAAAGGCGCCACTTAGCACCAGGCGCCATATTGTCGATGATGCCTTCGGCATACGAGGTAACGCCAACGCAATTGCCAAGCCGGAGGGGCTCTACTTATTGCTAAATTTAATTCAAAGTGCAGAGCCAGTATTTTCTTTGAGATTTAGTACAGTTGCAAGTGCGACGGCAATTATTTTTGGAAGTATGTATGATATAAACCAGAGATCCTAAGCCTCACTGACTGACGCTAGTACCAGAGCACCATGAGAAGTGAGAACAGTTAATTACCCTGAGAATTATTAATTAAAAGTAGCAAGTTTTGACAGTAATTATTAAGTTTAGGGGCTTTTCTGAAAAAACACAAAAAAATTTCAAAATTATGNAAAGTAGCAAGTTTTGACAGTAATTATTAAGTTTAGGGGCTTTTCTGAAAAAACACAAAAAAATTTCAAAATTATGATATATTTCTACTCTACTAATCACATACGTATAACACGGATATATTAGGGGCGTAGATTTAAAGTAAGTACAACATNATATATTTCTACTCTACTAATCACATACGTATAACACGGATATATTAGGGGCGTAGATTTAAAGTAAGTACAACATATTTAAAAAAATTGAACAAAATTGCGAAATGAGCAGTATAGCCAGTTTGTTTACGTTTCTAAACTAAACGTCCTAGACCAACAAAAGTTGCATTAATGGGTTCTGCACAGCTTACCTTGTTCATATTCAAGAGGGCGTAATGTTAAAATAAGTAGAACATATTTTTAAAAAACTTGCGAAATATGTTTGTTTACGTCTATTAACGTCAGAGGAATTATACCAGTCCCCTACCTAGGTGAGTCAATTTACATTATTTTGATGTGTTTTACGGTTTCTTTAAATCCCTACAATCCTACATTCGTACTTTAGTGTAAAACCCAAACTATCCTAGGTTAGCGTAAAACCCTACAATCCTACGTTAGTGTAAAATCCAAAAATCCTAGGTTAGTTTAAAAATGCAAAATAGTGATTCACGCATCGTGGGGTTAGGTTGTTAGGTTAGGTGGGCACATATTACGAAACTAGTCGGACGTTAATGGCCCTAGTATATTTGTGTTCTGTATCATTAGTAGAGTGGAAATATACCATTTTCCGTGAATTATTTTTATTTATACAGAAAAGCCCCTAAACTTAATAATTACCGTTTTGACTTTTCTGTGTTTTGAGTATTTTTGCAAGTATCAGCAACTTTATTTTTCAATGAAATGTGTATTTGCATAATAGATACATGGAAGAAGACAAACTATTGGAAATAGCAGCACAATATTTTGCATTTTTCTGAACATCTTTAAGAGCAGTAAGTTTTTTTTTTCTTTTAATATAATTACAAATTTTTAGTCCCTTAATTAATCATTGTAAGGATGGTGGTTAATTTGAAGTAATGAGACTTCAGCTTAAGATTAAAGCAATTGAGATATTTTTAAATTTTTAATAGTCAGCACTGAGTAAAATATTTTTGATGAGTGTTCATGTGAATTTTGAGTGCGACGTGTCACCATACAAATATTACAGTACATAGAACATACTACCATCTAGCACCACATTGGAAATATCCATGCACATAAAGAAATTTGAGTTGAGAGATTTGGACGGCTCTTAATGAGGTCTTGAGAACTGAGGTGAGAATGGCACGGTGCCGGAATGCAAGGGCGGGGTAAACGGGAGATCCTCAAGAAAACCTGCCACGACCAGCGGTATTGTCCAGCACAATTCTCACTTGCGAAAATCTGAGTGAGACTNAGATCCTCAAGAAAACCTGCCACGACCAGCGGTATTGTCCAGCACAATTCTCACTTGCGAAAATCTGAGTGAGACCCAGCCGGGAATAAAGAAATTTAATTAACTAAGAAGAGAGGTACAGTAGACTCCCGATTATCCGAGCCCCGGTCAACCGAGCCTCCGGGTTATCTGAGCTAGTCATCGGAAGATAAAAAATATAAATAATGCTCTTAAAAGCAGGACAATTAAGGCAAGACGCAATGTTTCTTCTTTTGACGTGCAAGGTTGAGGAGTCTGCTATTGCTAGATTGAGCATTAGATGTCTCCTCTACTGGCTGTTGTTAAGTCGAGCTGTCATTTTGCGTGAATATGAAAGAGACTAATTCTAGGAAATGCTGGCCCACCCGTCTCATCTCATCGTCGGGTTCACTCGGAACTTCTCGTATTGTCANGAGACTAATTCTAGGAAATGCTGGCCCACCCGTCTCATCTCATCGTCGGGTTCACTCGGAACTTCTCGTATTGTCACAGTCACATGACTCTCTCAGTTGTCTCTGCGCTTGCGCTAAATGTGGTTGTGTTAGTGATTTTTATGTGCTTTTATTGATTTCTGTGTTTTATTATGAGTGGAAAACGGAAGAGAGTTGTAGTTTCTCTTGAAACAAAATGTAATGCATTAAAATAGTTAGACAGTGGCGAATCAATTAAAAAGGTGGCTGCCGATTGGGAGTTGGGGAAGTGACTGTTGGGGATTGGAGATGTAACCGGAAAGAAATCGAAAACTTTGTCAACAAAAATGTGAGTGGTGGCAGTGGTTTGAGTCGAAAGACTTTGAAGAAGGACGACTACGAGCAGACGTCTGAAGCTCTTTTTTTGTGGTTTTCACAGCTTCGAGGGATGGGTGGTCCTGTGAGTGGACCAATGCTTCAAGCTAAGGTGCTAGAGTTCCACAAGAAATTTAAAGACGGCGATGAAATATTCACTGCAAGCAATGGTTGGCTGGACAGGTGGAAAAAGAAATATGACATAAGACACCTGAACATTAGTGGGGAAAAACTGTCAGCTGACTTTTCTGAAATTGGGGAAATCCAGAAAAAAATTGAAGAAATCATTTTTGAGGAAGGATTAACCTCAGATCAAATCTTTAACTCAGATGAAACTGGTCTTAACTTTCGAATGCTACCTTCAAAAACCTTAGCAGCAAAATCTGAAAAAACTGCTCCCGGATTTAGAAAGAGTAAAGAGAGAGTCACAATTCTGGCCACCTGCAATGCTTCGGGTTCTTTGAAACTAAAGCCTCTGCTTATAGGAAAGTCTAAGGAACCCAAGGGCCTTTGAAAATATAAAAGTCAACTGTCTGCCAACAACGTACCTCAACCAAACAAATGCATGGATGAAAAGCACAATTTTTAGTGACTGGTTTTTCAATGAATTTGTTCTTGTCACTGAAGCATTTTTGAAAGAAAGAAAGAAAGATTGGTGAAGGGGAAGAGGGGAAGAGATGGGAAGAAGAGTAGAGAGGGG
>NQII01002981.1:0-61884 GCA_002778355.1 Clitarchus hookeri
TTATAAATTAATAAAAACTTTTAAAATTACTACTTAAATGTTAACTGATTTGTTATCACAAAAATTGGTCAAGTATAGATCATATCATTTCATGAAATATTTTTGATTTTTTTTTCTGAAAGCATTAACTGATTAGTTTATTTATTATATAATAATGCTTTTTGCTTAGAGATACCACCTCTACGCGTAAAGATTTTCAATCAGATGCATCGCTCGATTTTTCTAGCAGAAGCACAACTAATTTATTATTGGAAATTGGGTTGCGTTTGGACCTCGGTTATCAAGTCAATGATGATCTACGTTTGAAATTACTAAGACATCCTTGGAACCCTAGTAAAACGTACAATTTTAAAAATGACGTAAATCTTGATGCTAAACGAGCTTTCCGACATGAATGGCTTAGCAACATATCCATGGTTAGCCTACTCAGCTATAGCAAAGGGACCTCTGTGTAGGATGTATGTTTTATTTCGGGCNTAGCAACATATCCATGGTTAGCCTACTCAGCTATAGCAAAGGGACCTCTGTGTAGGATGTATGTTTTATTTCGGGCTCCAGTGCAGCGCGGTCTACAAGGACAGTTTATAGTTTATCCTTGCCTCAAATATCAAAAGTTCCATGAAGCTGCACAGTCTCATGCAACAAGTAAGTGGCATTGTGACGCACTGGCTTCGTCAAATACATTTGAAAATATCATGGATAGAAGGGGACTAAACGTTTATGAATCTTTAAATACGGCTTATCACAAGGAAGCTGAAGAAAATCGTTTAAAACTTCGATCTAGCATATCAACAATTTTATTTTGCGGGCGACATGACCTTCCACTTCGTGGGAAAGTGGACGAGGTNAACTTCGATCTAGCATATCAACAATTTTATTTTGCGGGCGACATGACCTTCCACTTCGTGGGAAAGTGGACGAGGTTTGTTTTTACAGACCTGCTACATTTTTGAATTGACTCGGGAGACGAGATTTTCAAGAATCATTTAGAATCAGGAGAAAAAATTCTTTATAAATATCGCATCAAATTCAAAACGAAGTGATTGAAATTTGTTCCGATGTTCTGAAAAGCAAAAATAATTGAGGAGGTGAAAGATGCTTCTCCTTTTTCGGTTTTGGCTGATGAGACTGCTGATATTAGTGGCACAGAGCAATTATCGATTGATTTTCGCTATCTACGTTATGATAAAGATGATAAAAAACCAATAATTATTGAAGAATTCCTCGGATATCTACCGGTGCAAGAATTGAACGCAATAGTCATTTCGGAAATTATTATTCGCTTCTTGCAAGATTGTAATTTTGATTTAAATAAATTTGTTGGCCAAGGATACGACGGGTGTGCTGCAATGGCAGGTCACATAGGTAGTTTTCAGAAAATTATTAATGATAAATATCCTTCAGTCCTATTTTTCCACTGTGCAAGCCATGTATTGAATCTTGTCATTAATGACCTGAATACTGTCAGTCAAGTGAGAAATACTGCTGGGACTACAAAGGACATTATAATTTTTTTTAAGGAAGAGTACATTGCTGCGGAATAATATTCCAAATATACCTCTATTTTGTAAAACGCGTTGGACAGCAAAGTACAAAAGTATCAGAAAATTTTCTGAAAACTTTCCGATTACTGTACAAGTTTTAGATGAACTATCGCAGGACGCACCGAACTCTACAACGAAAACCAAAGTGTATCAGGTCTACACGACTGTATCTACTCCAACATACATTGCGACACTTTTAGTAATTGCTGCCTATTCTGCCAAACTTGAACCCGTGTGCAATCAATTACAAGATGTAAATATGAATATAAAGGCAATACACGATCACGTAAATAAATTAACTGATGTGCTTCAATCTCACCGCGATAATGCCTCTATGAAGTTTGCGGTCATTTTCGAGAAAGCTAAAAAAAATTGCGAAAAACTGGATTTTGAATTTAAGCGTCCTCGAGAAGTTGCAAAACAAACTTACAGATCAAATCAACCATCTGAAAATGTGGAAGAATTTTTCAGAATATCTATATTTATCCCATACTTAGATTCTATTATTTCTTCACTAAAAAATCGATTTTCTTCAACACACAAGAAAGCATTTTCGCTTATGCAGCTTCACCCAGAAAATATGAGAAAATTAGACAAATCAGCATTTTTAGCGATAGCAGAAGATATACAGAACCTCTACGGAGGTCTTCTACATAATTTTATTGCCGAGGCTACCACATGGTACGAGATGATGAAGACAAATGAAGCAAATAATGCGGTTTTTAATTAATCTGTCGTTGAATACGAAGATGTAATTGCTCATGACACTCCGTTTTACCCAGCGGTATGTGAGGCAATCAAAATTGGTTTAACTGTTCTAGCAATCACATGTAGCATTGAACGTACATTTAGCACGTTACGACCTGTCAAGACGTGGAATCGCTCAACGATGGGAGACGCGAGGGTAAGCGGCCTGTGCATGCTCAGTGTTCACAGGAAAAGAGTAGAAGAGGATACTGAATTTGTTTGACAAGGTGATGAACAAATTTGGACAGCAACCTAGACGCCTTCAGTTTTTATTCAAACAGCAACTTAATAAAAAAAATAATTTATTTTTTCTATGTATTTTCTTTCCTGACAGGGGGGTGCAAGTGCACCCCCTTGCACCCTGCTGCCTGCGCCCATGCGAGTGTACTACTAGAGACCACATAGTCACTGGCCGGGAGGTGAACCCCATCGCCTAGCAGGTGCTCACCCTCCAGTCGTCTGCAACCGGATCGTGTACCACGTCGCCGCAGAAAGGCGGTGTTAAGAGGCAGCGAACTGCCTTCCCGACATAAAGGAGCAGCAAGATAAGGTACAACAAGAAAGAGGTCAGCGCAGGTACCAGACGACTCTTTTCCTTGAATGTAAACAATGTCACTCAGCCAAGCACACTACAGTCCCTACACAGAATAAGCTAAGCTGATCCAGGGAAGGTCCTACTACTCGGATATAGTAAACCCAGTGCCTCTGCCCTGAAGATATTGACTGTCTGCAATTTTATCGCCTTTGAAAAAACACTGGTTCTAAACTCTCTCTCATTAATTTGCTGAAGCTTACACTGGCTAATAAAAGAATGGCTGATCGAGACTGGCTCAAAACTGAAAACATACTGCCTACTCGCGAATCAATGTCTAATGAAGAATCAAGAATTTGGCAGCGCCTTGCGCCGGCTCTGGTCATTATATATCATCGATGGCCTTCGCGAGTGTTGGATTGGAAGAGAGTCCCAAACTTTTTCTTTCACGCACGGGGCATCCCTNATATCATCGATGGCCTTCGCGAGTGTTGGATTGGAAGAGAGTCCCAAACTTTTTCTTTCACGCACGGGGCATCCCTTTTATCTGACCCACGCCACCCACACAGTGGGCTGGGGAGGAGAATTAGCCGCTGCCAGCCGCTGGACCGACGGCTGTAACTCAACCCCGGGAGCTCACCGCTTGGCGTGCCACCACGCACGTTTCCGAAACACAATCATGTCGGTCACCGACACAGTATCCCTTTTTTGAGCTTCTGAGGCGGGGGCGTTGTCCACCACAACACAAGTCGTAATCACCTGGTCACAACAGTATTAGAAACATTTTATTTTAATAGCTTAATAAAATGAATGGTATGTTGCACTTTGNTAATCACCTGGTCACAACAGTATTAGAAACATTTTATTTTAATAGCTTAATAAAATGAATGGTATGTTGCACTTTGCAGTTTCTTTAACATGTGCATATCGTCATTACTCTGTTTACATTAATTTTGTTCGAAAAAGAAATTAGTGTGAAATAATGAAAAATTAATTAATCAATCCTGCTGGAAAATGTTTTAAATTTGAGCTGTGTTTGAAGTAATTGCAACATACCCTCATTGACTTGCTTTGATCCCTTATTTATCCACAATTCCCTACATTTACTAGATACCTTCGTGACAAATTTCGAACGTCTTCTGCATACGATGTTTTNTTATTTATCCACAATTCCCTACATTTACTAGATACCTTCGTGACAAATTTCGAACGTCTTCTGCATACGATGTTTTGTTATATACGTAATGTATAAGGGTGGTTCTTCTCTACATTAATGGATCTAATTTCATTCCAGTTTACTTTTAATTTTAAATATTTTTTAGTTAAATTGTTGCCCAACTGCTTAGGTAGTTCCTTCAGGTCCAGTACCTCATCTGTTCCTAAATCATGAATTTACTAATAAGATCCCGAACTTTTTGAAGATTTGGATTACAGTCACCATGTGCTGAAATATAAAAAGGACCTGATTTAAGTGCTTCTTTTTGGCTTTTCATTTAGAGAATGCATATCTTCTCCTTCATTATGGCAATGCTAANGGACCTGATTTAAGTGCTTCTTTTTGGCTTTTCATTTAGAGAATGCATATCTTCTCCTTCATTATGGCAATGCTAATACACAAATAAATTGTTTGTTACGGACTTCGCATTCATCTCTATAACGGCATATAAATACAAACAATTCAACAACTTGTTTATTTTTGCTGCTTTGCACAGTTTTCTGAGTATAAAACCATATCTTTATCAGAATACTAATCGTTCAGAAAAAAAATGATACACATCTGCCAATTTCAATTCAACCACATCGAGCAATAGGTTCATCCGAAAATATCAAAATCCCTTGGATTATCTTAAATGAATATTAGTGGAAATTTAACATAAAAATTTCCTCTTATAATAGAACTGAGAAATGTCACCACTTGGTACTGAGAAACNAAATTGTTTGTTACGGACTTCGCATTCATCTCTATAACGGCATATAAATACAAACAATTCAACAACTTGTTTATTTTTGCTGCTTTGCACAGTTTTCTGAGTAGAAAACCATATCTTTATCAGAATACTAATCGTTCAGAAAAAAAATGATACACATCTGCCAATTTCAATTCAACCACATCGAGCAATAGGTTCATCCGAAAATATCAAAATCCCTTGGATTATCTTAAATGAATATTAGTGGAAATTTAACATAAAAATTTCCTCTTATAATAGAACTGAGAAATGTCACCACTTGGTACTGAGAAACCTGCCTGTAAATAGTAGCAGGCACAAACGATATCACACTGTTTGGAATGTTCAGAGTCAATTTCTTTCTGAAAACGAGACAGCTGTTTTTCCTTTATGTGATTCCCGTACACTGCTTTGGATGCCACACTTTCACTTTACTGCTTTTATGAACCGTTTTACAGATGGAACACTGGTCTTTACCTCTAAATAGTATAAAACAAAGTCGCTTATCCGCGTCTGTATATGTATTCGCTTAGTACGTCTAAACTACTTAATGGATTTTGATGCGGTTTTCAACATCATTTAGAGAATTTCTTGAGAAAGGTTATGGTATATAAATCATTTATATTTAATGTAAGAAAATAAGAGAAATGTCTAACCGTTTGTAATCAAGTCGTAAAATACCGCTTTTATAGTGCTTACATGGCTTGCGCTGACTAAACTATAAGAGATAAATCAAATTAATAAACTACAGAATTGCAGCTATCAAAAAGGTATACAGAAAAGACGGTGATAGCATATGTTTATATTTTAAGGATGACCCACAGTAACCATTTTTGGCTTTCAAAGTATCGCTGTAAAAACTACATTGTTACCGGGCAATGGAGGGCCGGTTCGCTAGTTTGATATATAGAAACCAATGTTATACTCACAATTGAATATTTTGGAATACATGTGTATATTTCTTTATGGAAGGTCGTTTTCTTTCCAGTGATCCACATGGTGCATAAATGCCATTGTTAGTCCCCAATCAATGAACTCTCTTTGAAACTGTGACCTGAAGTAGTGCGACTCAATTCTTGGAAAATATTCCATATGCTTCTTCATCCCTAATTTTATGTCCATTTGAATCTTCTTGTACTTACCATGCTTACCTCTCATGGCAAGCTGAAAAACACCATCTACTAACTAACGTAGGGCACTCAGAATCAATCTGTCTCCAATATAGAGAGTTGACATAAACATGCGTTTGAAAACACACGCATCTTTGTCATCGACATTGAAGTAATATGCATTACTATTTTTCCGCTTTTACTACCCTGAACTTTATACTGATACTGAGGTATCATTTCCTTTACAAGCCTTGCAATGAAATCTCTGTCTATTTGTATCCCCCATTTCCCAAAATGTCTGCAAAATTTTCTGTCTTTGAGGTTCTCTTTATCTACTGTGGCAAATACTACAATTGTCCTTACAAGCAGCTTGTATGGTATGGGCCTTACATAAATACGCAGACTCCCGAATCCCTCTTCTATTAAATCACATTTTTATTCCATTTTCTAGCATGTCATGGCCTCTCCTTGAGTTTAGGAACTGAAACAACAAATACATTTAGTTGAACTAATACTTAAGTGATATGAATAATGAAAGATTAATGGGTTATCAGATGTTTTCATTAATTTACCTGCTTGAGTTTCTACAACAACGTGAATGGATGACAATTTTCCAACCAAGTTATTTGGATTGCCAATGGGATAACGCATACAGTATTTTCCATTCTTAATTCCAAGAGGTNCAATTTTCCAACCAAGTTATTTGGATTGCCAATGGGATAACGCATACAGTATTTTCCATTCTTAATTCCAAGAGGTGGCATATCTAAAAAAATATATAAGAAAAGTGAACAACATGATGTCTTAGAAAATAATGTGTAAAATAATAACTCGCCTTTAGAGTGGAGTAGGGTGATTTGGGCGGCTCTTAACATCAAGGTCTTGAGAGCCAATGACGGTGCAATGAGGTGAGTATGGAGCAGTGCCGGAATGCAAGGGCGGGAAAATGGGAGATTCCCGAGAAAACCCGCTGACCAACGGCATCGTCCGGCGAGATTCACACTTGCGAAAATCCGGGAGTGTCCCGGCCTGCGATTGAACCCAGTTTGCCTTGGTGGGAGGTGTGCAGTCGAACCACTCAGTCACCGTGGCCCCAACTAGCATTTAGAGGTAGATAATTAAATAACAGTAGTAGAAACAAGAATTTATTGATACTTAATTAACCTACTTTCCTCTACACGGGTGCAAATACATTTTAGGGTGCAAAAAAATTTTAGTTAAGTTCTTGAAAGCTTATATTGTAAGTAGGTATTGACGTCTCATTGACAGCAATATCATTTGAAATTAAACCGGAAAAATGAGAAACAATAAAAATAGAATTAAAATTTACGAGTGACTTACCCAGGATTGGAATTCAGAAACAACTCGTAAAATTAAGCTTACTTGCAATCAACTGCATCATGGAGTTATGATTCGGAGAATCAACTTTGCATGTAATCTGTTTAATGTTTTGAACTATAGATTTCACTAGCATGAAATATTTACACAGCTATCGTTTTGAAAATAAGTTACTGAGCCACTATAAAACATAAGTCTACATTGCCTACCATATTGCTACTCGTATGAAAATTTTTATGTAAATCGGTTGATTGGTCTCCCAGATATGACATAAGAACCTATTTTCTTAATTGGGGTTATTTAAAAAAAAAATTTAAATAGAGGCTTTTTGTAATAGGTTTGATTGAAATTGTTAAATAGATATGCCAAAAATATGAAAATATTTATATATGGCCGCCATTTTTTAAATCATTGTCTGACTCCATTTAAATCATGCAACTTTAAATGGCCTTCTATAGTTAGGTGCAAACGTTTGTGGATATAAGTCGAATTATTTCGCAAATATGACCAAATTTTCAGTTTACTCACCTGACACTATTTTGCAAATAATCCAGCAAAGGAAGATCTCAGTATACATATAAGTTGACTGATCCTCGAGATATGTAATAAAACGTCTACTAATCATGTGACGATCATCATAAATGGAGGGCAAAATGTTTATATATTGGCACATTTGATTATTGTCGTAGAGACAAAATAAAAAGTTAAATTTAAATCTCTTACGTAGTTTCGTAGATATAGACCACTAAGCTAATAATTNATAAATAATTTTTGTATACGTGTCATTCAGAAAATAATAATCATACATACCTAAAACATATAAATTACTACAGCCTACCGGTGTACGAATTCTTCGCCAAATTCTAAAGAAATTAGGTTATTCTCTCCCGAGATATGCCATAAAAACTTTATTTATTGGTGTCGCACTATCTTACAAAATGGATGATAAAAGTGGCTCTGTGTTGCCATATTTATTTATTGTTGTATATACTCGCAGCATACAAAGTAAATTTGGAATTGATAAAATGGATTTGAATGTTAACATAATATACTATAATAGCTGCCATTTTGAAAATAAGTTTCTGAATACTTGAAACATGTTTGTTCATACAAACTGCAGCTGTACTTCTTGATTGCCAAATTTGGTAGGAATTTGTCAATTGTTTCCCGATAATATTAAACAAAAAGTTGATTAATTCATGTAGCACTATCTTACAAGATGTAAGACGATACTGTCAGCGTACAAAATTTAGTTGAATTTGGTAAAAATTTTAATGGTAGTTATAATAAATAAACCTAAAATATTTATATTAATGCTATTTTGAAAAAAAGTGCTTCATAAAATTATTTACTTGTATTTACTTGGACTATCACAGTACTGCTTACTTGCCAAATTTGAAGAAAATTGCTTGAGTAGTTTTCGAGATATAACATAAAAACTTTATTTTTTCATGTGGTGCTATCTTCCTAAAAGGCTTACAAAAGTGGCTGTTGTTTGGCTTATATGATGTTTTTAGTAGATACGGCACAGTGTTCATTATTTGGTTGAAAATGGTGAAACTGTATGGTAGTTATACTAAATAATCCTAAATTTTTTGTATGGACACCATTTTCAAAATGACTGTCTAATTAAGTTTAATTATTTGCTTTGACCTGGCCAATCATAGTGTTAGTTACGTGCCAAATTTACGAAAATAGGTTAGGTAATTTTTGAAATATAACCTTAAATATTTATTTTTTATGTGGCACTATCTGCTAAAACGGCGGACCGAAAACATTATTCTCCACCAAATTTAATTATTACAACTTGCGCTGTCATCATACTAAATTTTGTTAAAATCGGTTTGAGTAGTTTCCGCGATATGACATTTCACTCTAAATATTAAAATGACCGCCATTTTGAATGTAAGTGCCTGGCGTAGTCGTAAACTTTTAAAGTCAGGTGCCCTTACTTAGTACTAAATGAGTACTGAGTTTGGTGAAATTCGGTTCACATTGTTAAAAATTGAAAGGGGGGAACACATGCGCAAAAAAACCCAGTCACATATATACAGACACATGCAAGGACACACAACCAGTAAAGTGATCTCATGAGCCTTTCTTTCCTTCGGAATGTAGGCTAAAAAAGGTAATATTGGCGCAAGGGGATGGGGGACCAGAGTACAAGAGCTGTTCCTGCTGTCTTTTTGGTTCCTCGGTGGCCATATTGTCCGCCACATTGTATGTCGGTGAAGTTTACCTTGACATTTGACCTTAACCAGGCAATCTTTAATCTTAAAAACAAAAAAAAAAAAAAATTCAAAAAAATTTCCCTGCAAATAATATAAAATTGTATAAAAAAATGATATTAAAAAATTTTAAACACTATTTTTAAAATGTTGTAATTATGAAATTTATTACCAAACAAATAATATTTTAAAAAATATTAAAACATTTTACATTTGGGAGATACCCCCAGTGCCATATCCTGGATACGACTGAGCTCCCCCCTCCTTCCCTTCGCAAACCTCTTCCACACCAAAACCTCTTCCTACCAATGTTTCTCATTGGTTGGTCGGATGCCCTCTACTCCCGCCACTAATGTTTCTAATTTATTGATTACTCACGCTTGTTCGACCTGCCACCAATGTTTCTCATTGTATTAGCATTTTTCTCCGCTACTCCATCACCTTTGCTCATTCTGTCGGAAACACTCCACCCACCATTTTGATTGTTTCGTTTTATCATTTGTTTGAGGTTTATGGGTTTCTTCTGTAATAAAACTTGATATTTCTAGTATAAACGTTTTATTCACAACACTACAACAATGATACAGCAAGAAAGACACAGCTGTACTTAAAAAGGCGCCGTTTTACTGTGGCGTCGCCTAGTTACAGTTATACCAACAAACTGTTGACAATTATGCCAACTAAACAATTTGTTTTCAAACAATACAAAATGTTACAATTTTATATTTAATACCTTCACTAAAATTTTTATATTACTAGTTAAAAAAAATACTAGCAATACAAAAAATTATTTCTCAGATAGGCAAAAGATTAGGTGGGCAAGGCCTTAGTTAACATGTCTGCTAATTGATTTTTACTTGATACATACTCGAATTTTATTAAGCCCAGCTCCACCTTTTCTCTTACAAAATTATACACTGAAGAGCCAAAAAAACTGGTACAACTGCCTAATATCGTGTAGAGCCCCCGGGAGCACGCAGAAGTGCCGCAAGATGACGTAACATGGACTTGACTAATGTCTGAAGGTATGCAGGAGGCATTTCACACCATGAATCCTGCAGGGCAGTCCACAAATCCATAGGAGTGCGAGGCAGTGGAGATCTTTTCTGAACAGCACGTTGCAAGGCATCCCAGATATTCTCAATAATGTTCATGTCTGGTGATTTAGGCAGCCAATGGAAGTGTATCAAGTCAGAAGAGTGTTCCTGGAGCCACTCGGTAGGAACTCTCGACATGTGGGGTGTCGCATTGTCCTGCTGGAATTGTCCACGCCCATCGGAATGCACAATGGACATGAATGGGTGCAGGTGTTGGGACAGGATGCTTACGTATCTGTCAACTGTCAGAGTCGTATCTTGACGTATCAGAGGTCCCATTTCACGCCAAATGCACACGTCCCATACTATGACAAAGCCTCCACCAGCTTGAACAGTCCCCTGTTGACATTTAGGGTCCATGGATTCATGAGGGTGTCTCCATACCCGTACACGTCCATCCGCCCGATACAATTGGAAACGAGACTCGTCAGACCAGGCAACGGGTTTCCAGTCATCAACAGTCCAATGGTGGTGTTGGCCGGCCCAGGCGAGGCGTAAAGCTTTGTGTCATGCAGTGAACAACGGTACACGAGTGGGCCTTCAGCTCCAAAAGCCCATATCAATGATTGTCCGTTGAATCGTTCACACGCTGGCACTTGTCGATGCCCCAGAATTGAAATCTGCGCCAATTTGAGAAAGAGTTGCACGTCTGTCACGTTTAATGATTCTCGTCAGTCGTCGTTTATCCCGTTCGTTCAAGATCTTTTTCCGGCCGCAGCGATGTCGAAGATTTGATGATTTACCTGATTCCCAATATTCGCGGTACACACGAGAAATGGTCGTACGCAAAAACCGAAATTTTATCGCTACCTCGGAGATGCTATGTCCCCTCTCTTGTGCGCTGACTATACAACCACGCCCAACTCACTTAAATCTTGATAACCTGCCATGGTAGCAGCAGTAACTGATATAGCAACTATGAAAGACGTTTGTTGTCTTATAAAGGCGCAGCCGATCGCATCGCGTTATTCTGATTGGTTTTATACCTCTGTTATTTGCATAGGCACGCTTATACCGGTTTTTTTGGCTCTCCGGTGTATTTGACATCTATATGCTTTGTTATCTTATGATAAGCATGGTTTTTAATTAGTTTAATACCACTCTGATTATTAACACATATTGCAATACGTTTATAATTCTCACCTAACTCTGACAATAATTGTTTCAACCACAGTATTTCATTTGCAGCTTCACAGGCAGCTACAAATTCTGCATTCTGCTTCAGTAGTTGAGAGAGCAATGGTCTTTGGTTTTTGGCTGCACCAAGTGATAGACCTACGAGTATCAAAATCTCCTGTAAAATCTGAATCTGAATATCCTATAAGATCACTGCTTTCTCCATTTTAAATACAATGATCTTTAGTATCAATTAAGAATCTTACTACACGTTTAACAGCATTTAAATGCTGTTGACTAGGGTTATTAACATATCTGCTCAAAACATTCACGGCAAATGATATATCAGGCCTTCAAACGGAACGCAAAAATAACAATGATCCGATAGCTTCTCTTTACGTAATATTTCGAACTTTTTATCTACATTCTTTGCGATAATAACATTTATTTCTGCTGGAGTACTTACAGGGTTTGCATTATGCACAGAAAACTTTTTAATTACTTGCTTGATGTAATTATTTTGTCATATACATATACAATAAATAATCTCTCTATTTTTATGCCAACAGAATATGACAAATTGAACTATTTAATTTTAATTTATTGTTTTAAATAATCAATTATATCTTTAATAACTTGTTTACTCTCAGATACTGCAAGTGCATCATCAACATAAATTATTAAGAACACTCTAACACCNTTTCTCTGTCTCTCTCTATCTCTCTCTCTCTCTCTATATATATATATATATGTATGTGTAGAGAGAAAGAGAGACATATACATCTCTCTCTTTCTCTGTACATATATATGTATAGAGGGAGAGAGAAAGAGATATATGTATATATATGTATCCTCTTCAAGATAACTATTNTGTATAGAGGGAGAGAGAAAGAGATATATGTATATATATGTATCCTCTTCAAGATAACTATTAAGAAATGCGGTTTTTACATCAAATTGCTTTATTTCTAATTTATACTTTGCTGCAATAGAAAGAATAATTCTTATTGAATCATACCTGGTGGTTGGAGAGAATATCTCTTGATAGTCAACCCCTTTTACTTGACTAAAACCGCGTGCACACAGACGAGCTTTATAATGTATGACCTGGCCATCTTAATAGCAAAATCCCACTTTGTAGTAAGTGTTCTCTGACCTAAATTTTCAACTTTAGACCAAGTTTCATTTTCTTCTAGCGCCATCAGCTCTTCTTGTATGGCCTTGGACCATTCCTCCTTGTGTGAACATCTCATTGCTTCTTCATATGTTTGTGGCAACAAGAAGTCAATAAGATTTGCCTCAAAGTTTCTGTTTCTTCGCGGTCTTAAATTATGAGAAGGTTCTATATCCTCTATTTCTTGAGATGGCTCATAGGGAAGATCATCACTATTACAACTGTGCATTTTGTCTTCATTCTCAGCTGATGGACTTTCTATCAGTGTGACATCTTCTTTTCTCACTTCGGATTTAAGGTTAGTTTCATCATTTATGTTTTCTATATTTTCTTTTTCTTCATCAAAAACATATATTTGTGCTATATTCTTTCTAATCTCTGGGACTTGATCTTCATGAGAAATGAAATTTCTCGATACATTTACTTGCTTTGTATTTATATTATACATTCTGTAATAAGTATTATCATTTTCTCACTCTTCTTATCTAATTTGTTTTTAACTGGTTAGAAACATGAACATACCCAGCACTACCAAACACCTTCACATGACCCAACTGAGGTTTTATTCCATTTCAGAACTCATAAGGTATCATATTAGAGNACTCTTCTTATCTAATTTGTTTTTATCTGGTTAGAAACATGAACATACCCAGCACTACCAAACACCTTCACATGACTCAACTGAGGTTTTATTCCATTTCAGAACTCATAAGGTATCATATTAGAGGTCTGGCTTGAGGAGGTTCTATTAAATATATAAACTGCACAGTTCACAGCCTCAGCCCACATATTCAATGGAACATCTCTTGTATACAGCATAGAGCGAGCACTCTCCACAATAGTGTGTAGTTCTCTCTCAGACCGTCCGTTTTGTTCAGCGGTGTATGGAGCTGTACACTCCTGAATTCTGCCTTCTTTATCCATTTAATCCTTGAAAGCTTTGTTTATATGTATATTCTCTTCCATTGTCTTTATGGAGGAACTTTACATTGTGGGTATATTTGTTTCTGACAATGACATTATATTTCTTGAAAAATTCCATTACATCACCTTTGTGTCTCATAAAATATACATGCCTGTAACTTGTAGCAGCATCTTTGAACAATACAAAATATCTCAGACCTTGAACTGATGTCAGACTCATAGGCCCACAGACATCGTTGTATATTAAGTCACCTGGTTGTAGTTCTCCTCGCACTGATTTGTGAAATGGAAAAGACACTGTTTTCCATATGCACATGCTTCGCAAAAAAATTACTTTGATTGTCATCAACTGTTAAACCATCAACATCACTNCACTGTTTTCCATATGCACATGCTTCGCAAAAAAATTACTTTGATTGTCATCAACTGTTAAACCATCAACATCACTGTTATCACTCATATTCTTTATTTGTTCATGGTTGATATGCCCTAGTCTCTCGTGCCACTTTTTAATGTCACTTTGATTGCTTTGAACCATATTACAAGTGTCTGGAACCACTGTTTAAATTTTTACTTTATATAAGTTGTTTTCTGTGACTATTGCACTTATTACAACCTTATCTTCTCTGTATATTAAAACATTTGGGTATTTCTTGATAATAAAGTACCCTTTTTGACCGATTACTCCTTCAGAAAACAGGTTTCTTCTTAAACTAGGGACATACAAAACTCCTTGTAGTATGCTGTACTCCCACTGTTCATCAACCCATCTGCGAATCATAACTTTTCCAATACCGCACACTTCTACAGACTGTTTGTTTCCTAATGACAATGACTTTTGGTTGCACTCCACAAGTTCTTCAAAATAATCTTTCCTGAATGTAATGTGCGCAGATGCACCGCTGTCCAAAATCCAGGTATTCTCTTCAACTTCACTCAAGTTTGTTTCTACATTAGACGCCAACATTGTCTCATATGTTGATGGTTTCCTGGTTGATTTCTTCGGAGGACGACATTCTTTAGCAAAATGCCCACGCTTCCCATAATTAAAACATTCAAAACGATGTTTAAAAGTTTTGTTTTGATTTGAGCTACTACCACTCGCATTGTGTTTCTTTTGTTTTGTATTTGCTACAAGAAGGGCTGTTTCTTGTTCTTCTTCACATGCAATACTGGCCTCTTCTTCCAATAAACGTGCAGTTAAATTAATGAGGGCCTACTGTTTAGGATCCAATGACATCCACGCTTGACGCAACGATCTGTACTTGCCAGGCAAAGTTCCTAGTATTTTTGTAATGATGGCCAATTCGATGACATTTTCACCACTATCTCTTAGCTGTTGAGCCAGATTTTCTATCTTCAAGATGTGTTGTGCTACACTGTCACTTAAACACATTTTATACTGGTAAAACCTTTCATGAATCAGCATTTTTTTTAAATTCACTCTTCTGTTCGTATACTGATTCTAGTTTGGACATTATTTCATGAGCAGTTTCACAGGTTTCTATCGGTGNAATTCACTCTTCTGTTCGTATACTGATTCTAGTTTGGACATTATTTCATGAGCAGTTTCACAGGTTTCTATCGGTGTAAATTGCTTGAGATCCATTAAAGAGGTTATAATGAACACTGCCATGCCATCACATTTTAACCACTGACTTGGGTTAGTTTCTAGTTTAGGTATGGAAATATCGATCCCATTTGCTTTCAACGCGCATGTTATTTGGAATTTCCATTGTCGAAAATGATTTCCATAAAATTTTTCCACTTTCAAAGATCGTGATGTTTGCATTTTTGAGGTTGCCGGCGCGCTATTTTCTCGACAATAAAAATAACGTTGTCTTTGCTGTTTTCTTCTGTTCTCTAAGTTCCAGAGCTTCCTGGGCCCATAACCTGTTGAGGTTTATGGGTTTCTTCTGTAATAAAACATGAGATTTCTAGTATAAACATTTTATTCACAACACTATAATAACGATACAGCAAGAAAGACACAGTTGAACTTAAAAAGGCACCGTTTTACAGTGGCGTCGCCTAGAGACAGTTATACCAACCAAACAAGCGACAATTATGCTTACTTAACAATTCGTTTTCAAACCATACAAAATGTTAAACTTTTATATTTAACAATTTGTTTACTCTTTCATCACCAAATTGGCGCAAGTTTATTAAACATCGATACCGTCATTAGACGAGCTGTCAATTTAGCCACCAGGTGGAAGCCATATTTGTTTATGTTTTTAAAGTAAAGTTGGTGCTGTCGGCACCCTCCATAATGCCAAATCAATACACAGGGTCCCAATTCAGATCTACCAGTCAGCCATCTTAGTTATGTTAGCTCTCTTAGCCACCATATTGGATCCAGGTGACCTTGACCTTTGACCTTGACACCATTACCTTAAATGGCCTTAAACCCAAACATTAAAAAAAATTATCAAATCTCAAAAATTATTATAAAAACTTAAAAAAAGTTATTGAAATTTTTTTACAAAATGTATTTAAATACTTGTTAAAAAATATAATTAAAATTTGCAATTGTAAATCTTTTAGCGGACAGATGACCAAAGCCATCCAGTCATTAGGTTATGATGTCACCCGGCCACCATATTGATTCCAAGTGACATTGAACTTGATTTTGACCCTGACCCTGGCGAACTTTGACCAACAACCCAAGAAATAAAATAAAGTCCCAAGCCATGCTAAAAAATTCCTTAAAAATATTTTTAAAACATTAAAAAAATTAAAATTACTTTTTTATTTATAAAAAAGTTTATTTAAATAAATTACATTTGTGGAGGTTTCCTCAGCACCACATCCAGCAGATGACTTACCCGTGGCAATGTTGTTCATTGGTAAATTAGTCGATTCTCTTCCACTCCTTCCACCAATGGGATCTAATTGGTTCGACCTGCCACCAATGTTTATCATTGTATCAGAATTCCCTTCATCTACTCCCTCACCATAGCTCATTGGGTCGATTGCACTCCACCCACTATTTAATTTTTTTAATTTGGTTTTTTGTTTACTTTTTCATTTCCTAGGTGATGCNAGTTTATTTAAATAAATTACATTTGTGGAGGTTTCCTCAGCACCACATCCAGCAGATGACTTACCCGTGGCAATGCTTTTCATTGGTAAATTAATCGATTCTCTTCCACTCCTTCCACCAATGGGATCTAATTGGTTCGACCTGCCGCCAATGTTTATCATTGTATCAGAATTCCCTTCATCTACTCCCTCACCATAGCTCATTCGGTCGATTGCACTCCACCCACTATTTAATTTTTTTAATTTGGTTTTTTGTTTACTTTTTCATTTCCTAGGTGATGCTGGTATATGAAATATCGATTTGGCCGCCAGAGGAGCTGTTGATTTACCCCACATGTTAGTTGTTGTTGCCGGCCTTGACATTCACCCCACTGACATTGAACACAAAAAATCGAGGAAAATCACAGTCCATACGAAAATCCATTACTTGCTTTTCACAACAGGGGGCCATGCCGACTAATCATACTTGCCCATGACTGACCCCACCCAAGACTAACTCCTCCCATGAATTGTACCCGGAGAGACTGACTGAACACAAAACTAACTCCTGACGAGACCAGTTCTTGCAAAATTGGCTAGACCAACCGACAAGGCCAAACTGCCATACCACTTACCTTTACAAACGGGGATGGACAATCTCGAAAAAAGTCTCTATTAAAAGCCCTGTAGCTAAGCTCCTTCAAACAAATTATTTGCAAAATTTGTGCAAAACATTTCTACCACAGCTGACCATACCAAAGGGTCATACTAACTTACCAAGCCAAATGACCAGGGCAACCCACTAGTTGCAAAATATTCCTCAAGAAAATACTCCTCATTTCTTTTGTTCGTCATATGGAACTCATCCATTTTTAACGACCTGATTAAGACAGGTCAAACCATAGCCTTAATTGGGCACATGCTCACATACATTTTATTTAAAACAAACTATCGTAATCGATTGCTTAGCCACTGAATTAATAAGTATTTCAGAGAAGCAGAAGGGACTCCATTACTTTATATATACATTTAATTAATTTATTTATTGTATATATTTTATATTCTATTTATTTTCTCATATTTTTGCATATCATGGAGAGTGGGCCACAGTCTCATCGGATATAACCCCGAACCTTCAGTTCAGCGATGATTAAAAATATCCTAACAATGTGTGAGAGATCCCCACGTTTTTGCTGGTCAATGAAATATCTGAGTATATAAACAAGTGCATTCGGGTCTTCGGGAAATATGTAACGAGCGTTCTTGACGCCTTCTGCCGTCTTCACACCACTTGTCGAAGGAAACTCGTTGGTGAAATAAGTGGGAACTTCGAGAGGATCATAATCCTTCTCAAAATATATTTCATCAATACTGCCATCATAGTCATTGTCATCAATCCTCTCTTCAATATTTTCTTCATCTCCTGTTTCATCCTCAATATCAAGCTTACTTTTCTTTGTAGGAGTCGCATGGTCATCATCAGTATTTGGAGCCAACGTCCGTATTATTTAAGTTCATCAACTTCACATAAACGTCTTGCAGGTGTACCTTCCACACATACCGACTCTACCATGGCTTGGTGGTCTCTCATTCCGTCATTAGCATTAACTGTCTCATTATAATCGTCTGCATCACTTGCCATCACTTGCTGGCTTTCAAAAGGAGAATACTTGCCAATCTTGGTGCAGTTATTCAATGTTACACCTTGCATAAACTGCATGTGCCCATTTTCATAACGATTCAACATGCGAGTTCCCTCGTCGTCTGCGGACATTTTATGTAGTGTATTAACAGGAGGTAACGAAGTCAATGCATGTTGTCTCGAGTCAAGCAAAGGTGCTTTAACTTTATACGTACCAGTGTGTTTCTTTAAGTTATCCTTCTCCTTCTTCTAAATGTCATGTCGCTCGTATCGTATGTTAGTATTCTGGAGGTCAGTTTCTATGAACATTCGCTCTTGTTATAGTGTCATGCATTACAACTTTTACTGAAGATATAGCACATTATTAACATTGTTTTCAATGTAATTATCGAGTTATCGATGGAGGTTTGCATGTAGTCGTACATGATTGTACATCATCAGTGGTTTGCATCGTCTTCAAGCATACTTGAATTCAAATACTACACTACTACTGCTCATTGCTGACTCTTGGTGCTGACTCCTCAGAGCTGACTACTCAGTGCGGACTACTCAGATCGGACCCCTTATTGCGGAGCGTGCGGAGCTGATTGCGGAGTATGTAGTTAATTTTTATTATGGGGATTCGTGAAAGACTCCATCTACATGCCTACCCTTCCAAAAGTTGTAGGCAAACTAGACGCCGCATAGCAACAGCAGTGGTTGCGGTAACACCTGACATGCTCCTCGCACGAGTATGGGACGAGTTTGACTACCGTTTTGACATATGCCGTTCCTCTGGTGGAGGGCACATTAAAAATTTGTGAAAGATAAATTAAAACTTTGTATTCTTATACGTATTTTAAAATGCACACGTAGATTTTATGAACATGCACGTAAAAGTTATATCCTTGTGTTAATAGGATGAATATTTTTGACATTCTGTACAATAAATGTAGGCTACTGACGCTCAAAACTTAGTTACAATGCCGCACTTTGAATTTAAGCACAAAAACATAGTTTTCTTTATCATGCTTAAACAAAATGGCAGTTTTGTGGGTATGATACTAAATTACTTTGAATTTTTATATTTTTATTTTTATACTGATATTGACGTGTTTTAAATCTGATATATTAAAGGTTACAATACGTTAAGTTAAATTCACTCAAACAGAACTGATTCAGTAATGGGTAAATTACTTCGTTAAAGAATGCAGGTTTCTTAGTTAATATTAAAAATATTATTATGCTAGAATTTGCAGATCGAGATTTGGTTCCATTCTGTACCCAAATTTTTTTGTTTGTCGCGACTGGGACGTCACNATGCTAGAATTTGCAGATCGAGATTTGGTTCCATTCTGTACCCAAATTTTTTTGTTTGTCGCGACTGGGACGTCACGAAGCTCAGGAAGTTTACAGCAGGAGGGTGTCGCGGCGTGGATTGTGCAGACATTTCAAGGAATGCCACTGTCGTCCATGGGTTCACAGTTCTGCTTCCATGAAATGTGCAGTTTTTCGCCGACGGTAGGCAGCCGTCCCATTCCGAAATGTGTGGGCAAGAGGAAATGGCCAGCCCCTGGTCGTCAACCGAAGTCTCGCAGACCAGCAGATGTAGCTGCAGGGTTTGCTCGAGGTTACGCGATTATGAGGTCGGGGAGTCGTTCGACTGCCACGGAAAAGCTCCGATCGTTTCCGCGTCTAGGCTTGGGCTCAGACCAACCTAGAGCCAGATGATTCGCCGAAGCAGCTAGTTGCAGTGTAAGAGGCAAGATACAATGTTATCTCTGCCAGTATTAGTGATGTTCTAAGCCCTGTGGAGCCCTGTGTCGTCCGATAGTGGAGATGGGCGGACGTGTTTCGACATGGCACGAAAAACATATAACGAAGAGGTTTGTTTAGATTAATATTATGATAGGGATCCATAATTAAGATTATTAGAGAAATTAAGTTGTTTATGTAGTTTTCTGTATGCTCTCCTAGCATCACACTCCGGTTTTGATGTTACTTTAACTTATTGTTGATTAAGGAGAGTAATTACTGAATTTTAAGAAGTTAGTAACTTCAAGATATGCCAAGAATACTGATTTTGAAATTATCAGATTTAATTTGTTTCAAAGCCTAACAGATTAAATATTGTAATTGTTAATTAAAATCCAGTGCTGTAGGGGGCGGATTCTAAAGAGTGTATTATTCTGAGGTTATTTATTATTATTATTTATTAAGTGTCTCAATTAGTTAGTTTTAATGATGCCCTGTTAATTATTAGTTATTTTTCTGAGCTACGCCATTGTCGTTGGTTGCGATGCAGGTTGCTGGAATTTGAGTTGTTAGACTTTTGCACCCGCATCTTGATATAATTAGTTTCGTGGTGACGCCGCGTACATTTAGTTGGTATAAGTGTCTAACTGGGAATGAAGGCTAGCTAAAAGAAGAGTGCTTTACAAGTTAAGTTAGTGCTATTTGAGTAACAGTGAGTGAAGAATTTTTAACTTGAATAGGTATGTGTTTATTTGGAATGGTGTTGGCATAGTTTGAGTGAATTAAGGCATGATAAAAAATTTCAGAACAGATTCGGGGGAGTAACTTGAATTTTGAGTCCTCTGGAGAGATGATGGTTTATTTTAGTTGATAACTGAGCTNGAACAGATTCGGGGGAGTAACTTGAATTTTGAGTCCTCTGGAGAGATGATGGTTTATTTTAGTTGATAACTGAGCTGTGTTTTTACATATGTTTGTTAAGTCATAAGTAATAATAAGGTAATATACAGAAGTTATAAAAAAATACGAGGGAAAGAACTGTAGTGATTAAGTGATATTTCAGATGCAGTGGATTTAATTTTTTTTGCATAATTATTTACATATGTACTTTAAGAATACTGTGCAAGTGTCATGAAAACAGCAGTTACATATAGTGGCATAAGCACTCGCGATGAGCTGCGCTCTGTCAGTGGAATGGAGGAACAATATGGCGGTATCGAATGCTGAGGCGGTAGAGCGCGCACGTGATAAGCTGCTCCTACCTAGTAACTAGTTACTGTTTGTGGATACACAGGTGTTGTTTTTCAGGTGTGACGACAGTTAGCGACTGAGAGCCTTGGCCCAATGGCCGACTCATTGATGATGTTTTCATATTGCAGCCCCTCATATTTTTGGAATTGCATATGTTTTGCGGCTCTAATCTAATTCAATATCAAGAGAAAGAATGAATTAAAAATTACAGTCCTGTTAGATAGTTAATTGTTTTTGGCTTTGTGCAAATTAATAGTTAGCCATATATAAGAGGGTTATAATTTTTTTTAAAGTGTGTGGTTGTTTTGTAATTTTCTTTTGAATTTATTTACCAGTTACTTAGAAAATAAGGAGAGTTTGAAATGATCGACTGCACGTGATCTAGGGGAAATATTTGTCAAAAAATGTTGAAAGGTGGAAATGAACTACACGGGAAATGAAACGGAAATTACTTCAGAATACAGGGAATTATAGAACTGTCACTCAGGATATGGTGTCTGAAGCTGGNTGTTAGATAGTTAATTGTTTTTGGCTTTGTGCAAATTAATAGTTAGCCATATATAAGAGGGTTATAATTTTTTTTTAAGTGTGTGGTTGTTTTGTAATTTTCTTTTGAATTTATTTACCAGTTACTTAGAAAATAAGGAGAGTTTGAAATGATCGACTGCACGTGATCTAGGGGAAATATTTGTCAAAAAATGTTGAAATGTGGAAATGAACTACACGGGGAAATGAAACGGAAATTACTTCAGAATACAGGGAATTATAGAACTGTCACTCAGGATATGGTGTCTGAAGCTGGACACCCCAGGGATGCGGCTTTTAGAGGGGCGGTAGTTTCCCTCTCACTTAAGAGACCCACGGTAAAATGAACTGACATATGGTTTAGCGGGCTGAGATCCCACTGGAATATAACAATGTGCAATGTACACAATGGGAGCCTGGTGTTACCATTCACCTGAGATAGGCATGTTTACATGGAACCTGGATGGATGTTCGTCGGTTCTACTCCCAGCGAGGTTAGGAAGAAAACATATCAGAAAATATATTTCAAATTTAAAACATGGGCAAGTGGAAATAAAATATTTCCTGGGAAATGTCAGAAAAACACGATATGAGATCTGTTCTACGATTNAAAACATGGGCAAGTGGAAATAAAATATTTCCTGGGAAATGTCAGAAAAACACGATATGAGATCTGTTCTACGATTAAGTTATTTACGACATATTTCGGTTGTATGTTTGGTGGAAAAAAGGTGTATTGTATTTGTTTTCGTTTTTATTATTGAAGTTCATATTTCATGCGCAATCTTGAAGTGTTATCAGAGAGGGGGACGAAAACGGAGCATTCGACAGGAGAAATAAAAAGAAGACGGGAAGACTGGAGGCCTGTGTCTCCGGAGGAGTAATGCAATTCCGTGTGGCGTTCTTTCTCCTTCTGTCAGCCGTGGTTTTTCAGCAGAGCACCCCAGTATCTTAACGACATCTGTCAGCCAGGGATTGTTTGGTATAAACGTTTAGTGGAAATATTATTGAGTAAGATTGTTTTATCTTGTGGAAGTGGGGACTGTTTACCATTGAAGTGTTTCAGAATTTTTTTTGTNTATTATTGAGTAAGATTGTTTTATCTTGTGGAAGTGGGGACTGTTTACCATTGAAGTGTTTCAGAATTTTTTTTGCGTTCAATGTTAATTGCATGTACCATAGTAAGTGCCCTCAGAGCTGGGTAGATTTGAGGTATGCATTAAAAAGATGGTGATGTTCGACTGGAGTGTGGACTGGATATATTTATCAGAGTTTTTCAGAATGTTCGAGGTTCGCGGACCTCTTTTTCAGGTGTCAATAGAGTGTTTATGTCCAGAGCAAGTCAGATGGACAGTTTCATGCCCATGGAGATTAAGCCACTACTGAGCCCTTNTATTATTGAGTAAGATTGTTTTATCTTGTGGAAGTGGGGACTGTTTACCATTGAAGTGTTTCAGAATTTTTTTTGTGTTCAATGTTAATTGCATGTACCATAGTAAGTGCCCTCAGAGCTGGGTAGATTTGAGGTATGCATTAAAAAGATGGTGATGTTCGACTGGAGTGTGGACTGGATATATTTATCAGAGTTTTTCAGAAGGTTCGAGGTTCGCGGACCTCTTTTTCAGGTGTTAATAGAGTGTTTATGTCCAGAGCAAGTCAGATGGACAGTTTCATGCCCATGGAGATTAAGCCACTACTGAGCCCTTTACACAACAGAAAGGAATATGGGGCTGTAGTTTTCTGTTTGGAGCGAGGCAGAAAGGAGGTGATGCGACCTTTTTACCAGATCCAAGCGATCATGTGGAGTTGTTTGGTCTGTTTCAGCAGGAATTATGTTGCCGTTACTACGGTTCGCAGATCGGGACCCGGACGTCTCCAGGTTGAGGTACTCCTTCGAACACAGAACCAATGGATGGCTGAAAATGGACTGTACTTGGAAAAATATTGCTAATGTCATAATTTATATTTTTGCTGTGGTATATTTTGTTTTCGGGCAGAGTTGGTGACCTGGAAATGTGTGAGTTTGTTTACAAAGTGTTACATGAACTTGGTAACTGGTGTGGTGAGACGCAAGGTGCTGATCGTGTTGATTTTTGTAGCACTAATAACTGAAAAACAAGAGAAAATAAAATATTATGACACGTAAGTAATATAATATAGAGAAGTTTGGCGAAAGGGAATAGGGAGTAGGCGCCAGGCGCCAGCCGGCCGCCATGTTAAATGTCAGTGTCCTTTTACCTTTGACCCCGGTGATCTTTGACCTTGATAATCCAAAAAAAAAATCCAGAAAAAGATAAAATATTTATAAAAAAAATTTTGAAAAATTATTACAAATTATAAAAAAATATAATTAAACATTATTTCAAAATGTATTAAAAATGTATTTTAAAAACTTACATTTCCGGAGTTCTCCAGCACTGTGCATACCCCCCCCCCTCCTCACCCCTAATCGTTACCACCCATATTTCTCATTCTATCTTATGGAAATATTTCGGTTTTTCGTTTGTCATTTGTTTATACATTGCTGGAAAACACCATCTCGGATTTAATATGTTTTTATCACCTAGGTGGTGCTAGTGTTTTAATTCACCCACGAGGCGAGTTGTTGATTTAGACACCAGGTGGTAGACATATTGGTTCATGTTTTTAAAGCTGTTGGTGCCCCCCATATTGGAATCTATTTTCAACACATAGGCGGTGTTAATTTCTCGATTCAGCAACCAAATAAGTTGAGGATACTCATATTTACAGACATAGGAAAAATCTGTAATTTTTCATTCCAATTTTTTAAAAAATTCAATCAACAGTATTCCTACGTGTATGATCTGGGACTTTGACTACCTGCATAATTTATTAAATACATATTTTTTATTAAACATTTCAAATTGTTTAATTTTAAAAGGTATATTTTTATTTTATTATGTAATTGTACATATAGTACGATGGTACTTTAAACAATACTTTGTAATTAATTTAATTTTATTTCTTTGCCTTTTAAATTTTAATTATATTCTGGCAAATCTGGTAAACATGAAATAAAACACAATTTTATTCACATGCATTTCTTTATTCAATTAATTTATTACAGTNCCCACGAGGCGAGTTGTTGATTTAGACACCAGGTGGTAGACATATTGGTTCATGTTTTTAAAGCTGTTGGTGCCCTCCATATTGGAATCTATTTTCAACACATAGGCGGTGTTAATTTCTCGATTCAGCCACCAAATAAGTTGAGGATACTCATATTTACAGACATAGGACAAATCTGTAATTTTTCATTCCAATTTTTAAAAAAATTCAATCAACAGTATACCTACGTGTATGATCTGGGACTTTGACTACCTGCATAATTTATTAAATACATATTTTTTATTAAACATTTAAAATTGTTTAATTTTAAAAGGTATATTTTTATTTTATTATGTAATTGTACATATAGTACGATGGTACTTTAAACAATACTTTGTAATTAATTTAATTTTATTTCTTTGCCTTTTAAATTTTAATTATATTGTGGCAAATCTGGTAAACATGAAATAAAACACAATTTTATTCACATGCATTTCTTTATTCAATTAATTTATTACAGTCGCTCATGTCCTCAAAAAAATTACATCGTTCTTCAATATATTTGTATCTGAATATATGCAACTTTGTTTGCAGATTATAGTATTTTATGCATATCGCTATTCACACTCGTGTTGGCCTTGTGCGAAAATATCGTGACATTTATTGCACCAACACACTACGCAGAGCAGGTTATGTAGGTAACTAAACTTTTGAGGACATGTGCTGAAATCACAAGATATCTGTTTACAGCAAACCTGCACCGAGGTACTGATGAAAAATGCGTTTTGCCTTTACAGGTCTTTGCATGTCTAAGTAAACTGTCTCTATGGCTGAAAAGCTTACCGCACCTCTCACACAAATATGACATTTAACAGGGACTTTTTGCAGAATTAAAGTGCTCATGTCACCGTACATTGTGGCCGAAAGTAGATGTCTTATCAAAAAAGTGACACCTATGACGAATTAGTGGTTTAGACAAAGACTCGGATGGAGCAGTTGGAGATGTAGGTGCTGGAGCTAAAAAGCAGATAATGATGGCAATAGTGCTCTAGGTAGTTCAGCTGAAATGTTCGATGGCTCCATTGAAGATTTCGTAGGCATCATAGTTGAAGAAGTCGATGGTACTGTTCCATCTGTAGATGATCGTGCTGCACTGGTGGCAGTAGATGCTGGTAGCGATGTAGGTGTCACAACTGAAGAAGTCAATGGCACCATACCAATCTGAAACGATGGTACTGCACTGAATGAATTAGATACTGCGAGTGATGTAGACATCCCAGCTGGAGAATTCGATGGCGCTGGTAAAACAGGAGATGTTTCGCCCGAAGAAGAAATCTATGGTGAAAAACAAACAGTGGGCAATAACTACTCCACTTGAACGTAATTGACCATGGATTACCTGGCCTAGAAACTTGCCGAGACGATCCATATTTCCCATTAACCAATGTCAAACTAAGCCTCTCAATTGACACCCATTGCTTATAATATATGCGTATGCGAGCCCTATGGTATCATACTTACTTTGAACGATCGTATTACATCATTAATACATTGTTAGGACACCGACCAGCCATTTCCCGAGTTGACATGTGATTGTAGCTGGCCAATCGCATGCAGGCATTGAGACATCACATCCAGAAGTCAGCAACTATCCTTCTGAGCAATTCTCCTCTGCATGTGTTGCTGCTTGTCGTGCGTTTGGTACTGATTGGGGTACGTGGAATGCTACATGCGGTGATGCCGTGCTAAGTGCGGTATGTGTGGTGTAAAGTTTGGTGTGTGCAATGCCAAATGTGGTGTGTGTAGTGCTAAGTGTGGTGCACGTGGGTCGCAAATTAAAATAATTTCCCACTATTTAAAAATAAAATTATGTAGTCTTACCTCTAAAGCTGAGAGGTGGCAATTTTATTAAATAGTATCTCTTAAAAAACTATATCCAGGTCCTTCGGTATATTTAATAATTTAATTTTTTTTTTATTTTTTTTTTATAATAGTTTGGATTGTTTTTTTTCCAAGGTCAATGGCTACTGTGGTCAAAGGTCACCTGGATCCAATATCGCAGTTGGGTGACATCACAACATGACGGCCAGCTAGCGCCTGGCGCCTACTCCCTATTCCCTTGTGCCAGATTTCTCAATATTATACTACTCAGGTTAAAATTATTGAATATGATTTTTTTTGTTTTTAAAAGAAAAGTGGTTACATTGGTTAATACATTTATGAGCAAAACAGCAAGTTTAAAGGAATATAATAAAACTTCAGCAAAGCCAGGAATTGAATAAATTAGACAGTAAGTATGTTTAAGGTAAAATTTAANTCAGCAAAGCCAGGAATTGAATAAATTAGACAGTAAGTATGTTTAAGGTAAAATTTAAGATCAGAGATTTTTCGGGTGGAAAAAAATAAATATTTGTTTCATTGGTTTAATTGTGGGTGAAATAATAAGGAAATGGCAAATGGCATCAAGTTGTTACATTTAACGCNTGCACGTGGGTCGCAAATTAAAATAATTTCCCACTATTTAAAAATAAAATTATGTAGTCTTACCTCTAAAGCTGAAAGGTGGCAATTTTATTAAATAGTATCTCTTAAAAAACTATATCCAGGTCCTTCGGTATATTTAATAATTTAATAATTTTTTTATTATTTTTTTATAATAGTTTGGATTGTTTTTTTTCCAAGGTCAATGGCCACTGTGGTCAAAGGTCACCTGGATCCAATATGGCAGTTGGGTGACATCACAACATGACGGCCAGCTAGCGCCTGGCGCCTACTCCCTATTCCCTTGTGCCAGATTTCTCAATATTATACTACTCAGGTTAAAATTATTGAACATGATTNGCGCCTGGCGCCTACTCCCTATTCCCTTGTGCCAGATTTCTCAATATTATACTACTCAGGTTAAAATTATTGAACATGATTTTTTTTTGTATTTAAAAGAAAAGTGGTTACATTGGTTAATACATTTATGAGCAAAACAGCAAGTTTAAAGGAATCTAATAAAACTTCAGCAAAGCCAGGAATTGAAGAAAATTAGACAGTAAGTATGTTTAAGGTAAAATTTAAGATCAGAGATTTTTCGGGTGGAAAAAAATAAGTATTTGTTTCATTGGTTTAATTGTGGGTGAAATAATAAGGAAATGGCAAATGGCATCAAGTTGTTACATTTAACGCNTATTTGTTTCATTGGTTTAATTGTGGGTGAAATAATAAGGAAATGGCAAATGGCATCAAGTTGTTACATTTAACGCAATGTTAATAAATAATCATTGTTTGGTCTTTGTTGTTTTGAGTGTACATGTATGTGTTTTAGGGCTAAGTTGCAAGAGTCTACAAGGTAACCACTGTTTTGGATGGCAAAGTAGTTAATTATGAATTTCGCTAAAGCTAGTCTGAGATGTTTTGGTCATTGGTTAAAGTTTAATGAAATTATAAAGAATTGAACTTGTTGTTATGCTTATTTTAAATGTTGTTGATTATTATTCGTGGGTATTCAGTGTAACACTCCAGCCTCTCCAGAAGAATGGTGACCAGTGTTGCATGAACTGGGAAGTGCGCGAGGAAATTGGTGGCAAATGTGGTAATTTTGAGCTAATTGGCGCTACGAATAATTGGAAATTACCATGTGTTGTTTCGGACCACCTGTCAGATAGAGACTTTGCTGTTTTTTTTAAGTTTGAACTGTAGTACTCCAATGGCAAGGGGACATGAAGAAAACATGGTATATTCTTGTGGACTCTGGAAAGGGGGCAGTAGTCACAGAAGCTGCTGTGTGTGGGGATTGGAGCGAGGACCCATCCGCTTGTGTTTCAAGTCGCTGCTGCGGCGAGATGTAGAGATGAGTCCTGGAAGATGAAGATGCTGTTGGAGTGACGGGATCACTGCCCAGAGAAGCCCTTCTCTTCGACAGAGCAGACGAACTGAAGCTCTACCTGATCGGCCAGTCTGGACCTAGGTGCGTCGCATCGTGAGGACGAGAAGAGCAATGTAAACTCGGGGTAGACGAGGCTTAGAGTCATGGGATTTCGGCGTGGTAGGGTGCTGCTGCTAAGAGGAGTTCGTCAGACTTCTTTGTACCCTCCTGTGTTATGTCCCACTGTTCCCCACCTGTTTTCCTTCCTGTTGTATTTTATGAGCGCAATAAAATTTTCTGTTTTAAAGATAAATTTTGTGGTTTAATAGTAAATAATGTAATGCTATAGTTTCGGGTAATTTATTTTTTATCTGCATAAGTATATGAAATACTGAAATGGCATCACTAGGTGGCGTTTTTGTAGTGTGACCTGGTGTGAGGGCCACTTTGTAATTTATCAGTATGTGAGGCTTGTTTGATCTGNAGGTGGCGTTTTTGTAGTGTGACCTGGTGTGAGGGCCACTTTGTAATTTATCAGTATGTGAGGCTTGTTTGATCTCTTTTAGTCGGCAGACTGGGTTCCCAATGATACCTGTGCAGCTTCAGAAAGAGTGTGCTTGGAGATTTATTCTGCAACCCTGGAGCCATTGCCACTGATATTTAAAACTTACTGAGATATGGAGTACATTGTCTCATCAGCTAATGTTTGTGAGGTATCCCAAGGAACAGTGTGCCTCTGGAGAAACTTCTGTGAGATGTCATACCAAATCTTACTGCAGATTTGNAGGTGGCGTTTTTGTAGTGTGACCTGGTGTGAGGGCCACTTTGTAATTTATCAGTATGTGAGGCTTGTTTGATCTGTTTTAGTCGGCAGACCGGGTTCCCAATGATACCTGTGCAGCTTCAGAAAGAGTGTGCTTGGAGATTTATTCTGCAACCCTGGAGCCATTGCCACTGATATTTAAAACTTACTGAGATATGGAGTACATTGTCTCATCAGCTAATGTTCGTGAGGTATCCCAAGGAACAGTGTGCCTCTGGAGAAACTTCTGTGAGATGTCATACCAAATCTTACTGCAGATTTGTTGTCTTCGGACTGTTTGCTTTAATTGTCTATAATATACATAGAATAATTTAAAAAAAATATTAAAAATCTTGTGGCTGTAATCGAATCTTGAAAACGAATAGGGTATGCTTGAGAGTCATAGACAGCGGAGTCCGAATTGAAGTTTGTTTTATGACTTTTGGAATGTTTACTTGTACTGATATGTCTGTCCTGCAGGCACCCAGAAGGAATTTTGAAACCGTTTACACACTTTGTTAATGTAAACACCAAAACGACAGAGAATTCCAGGGTTACTTATGAGGGGACAAGCTCCATTGGCCAGATAAAAATTGTCAGTCAAGTATTTATAGATCTAGATTTGGTTCCGTTCTGTGTTAAATGTTTTCTTTCGCACGACTGAGAGGCAGAGAGAATCCAGAAGTTTACATCAGTAGGGCATCGCTTCGTGGACTGTACTGACATTTCAGGGAAGGCAGCTGTCATCCATTGGTTCAGTGATCTACTTCTATGAAATGTGCATTTTTTCGCTGGTGGTAGGCGGTCATCCCATTGCTAAAAGTGTTGATAAGGGGAAGTGACCAGTCCCATGTCNCGCGGTCATCCCATTGCTAAAAGTGTTGATAAGGGGAAGTGACCAGTCCCATGTCGTCATGTTTTTACAGCTCGAAGGCCGGCACACCATTAAACCACCTGCACTTCTTCTGTACTCTGATGAGTAAGGCATAAGGAGAAAATAGTGAAAACTTTTAATATTTTCTCCTTATGCTGTTCTTGATCATGATGTTCTCTTTTGTGAATATTCACCATGTCTTCTATCAGTTATCTCATGTAAAAACCTGTCCTCACAATTTTAAATATACTTATCACTTTTTGCTGGTAAAGTTCTTACCCAAAAAATTTTACAATGGATAAATGGAGATTTTTATTATTTGTGGATCTTTGGCTTAGGGTTTCCAGTTAACGCATTTCAACGTCGTTCCTTCGCTACACCATTAGGAGGTATCTTTCCTTATCTTCCATAACTTTACACCTCCTATGCACTGTAGCTCCTATAGTAAACGATCTTGTTGCCAGAAAATGACTTTGCGTAATCGAATGTCCTGCAGCCATATATCTTTACCGCTAACACTTCTCCTCTTCTTGCAAAGATGAGCTTCAGTAGTTTGACAAGTTCATCATTTTCCCTAAGGATGTTATTGTTCGCCAGGAGTATTCAGTCCATGCACCCTGTGTAGGGGAAATCATATAGTTTTCCCCCATCAGTTTGTCTTAGTATTGTAGTGACTGCCACTGAGAGAATGTTCACATCCTCCAGCTTTCTCATTCTTTAGCCAAGTTCTATGTCGGAAATATGGAGCCGGATCTTTGATATCCATTTCTTGTTGGAACTATGCACTGCAATTAGGATGACCTATCGTGAGGTGCTCTCTTCAACTTCGTCTTCTAAATAGAAGAATATTTGCCTAGTGACATGCTGACCTGCTGCCAGAGCTCCTCTTGAATTCTTTCCCATTTCTGTAACACTTTATTTCTTGTGTCTTGGCCATTCCCCTTGCCGTGCTGCATCCTGTGTTTCTTATACCTTTATATGTTTCTTTGAAGTTGTCTTCTTTGGTGCTGAATGCAATGTTCATACACTGCTGTCACCCTCTCACTTATGTAGATGACCGGATTCCAGCAGGATGGCCACCTACTCCTTGTATTGTTGTCAGTATGATCACCTTTTTGTATCATTACTTTAAACTGCACTGTGCAGTTCATCTAGCACTTGGGTCTTGATGTTCAGATCAGACATTTAATTCTCCTGTCTTCTTCCTTCTTTGTAGGCGAATTCTTCGAGCATATGCGCACTGCTGCTCCAACTCATGGACATGTGCTGGTCCAAGATCTTGAACCTATTATCTGACAGTAGCTCTGTGTAGAAATGTGTATATATGTTTCCTCTCATTCATAAATAATATGCTGAATTGTATCTTCCGCCATGTAGATTTGACCAAATGATTACTTAACCAGATTTAACTGATGCAACTTCACTTTGAAGTTACATTGTACAGGCAGAAACTAAGCGAGATGATGTGTGATCCCTATACACTTCTTCTTGTGGTGATCTCTGACATCAGGAGAGAGACTGTACAGCTCTCTCCGTTTCTCAGAGTCATCCCATCTTATCTGCCACTCTTCAAATATATATTCCCGTATTCCTTCTTCAGTATTTCTAAAGAATGTCTTGCACTCAGCAGGTCTATTGGCCATCCAATAATGCTAGTGCATCGGTAGAGATTATTCTGTAAGCCTTTGTAACTGTGAGTAGAACAGCTCTCTGTGCCTTGTCCAGATGTCTTATCACAATTACTTGCAAAGCATTGTGATACCACACAGTAGCAACGTACATCACAATTATTTCGAACATTGCCTTATAAATAATAAGTATTATAAGTATTGCAGTCCTTCATATACAGAGACTGTAGCTCTCATTATTTTTCAAATAGCACCACCGACTTTTCACATACATATTCTAGGTTATGTATTCCATAAAAGTCAGCCCACTGTTCATAATTACTCCCAAGTACTTATTCTGAACCACAAATTTAAAATGTCTGCCCTGATACCTCACTGACAGGCTTCTTCTGCTCAGATCTTTTTTGAGCATCATACACACAGTCTTCTCTGCAGAGGACTGCAACTTTGTGGATATTGCCCAATTCTGACATGTTCCCAAGATATTTTCGGTCTTAATTTCTATTTACTCTTTGGAACTAGCTGTAATCTGCACCAATCCATAAACCACAGGAAGTTCTTGAAACAGAAGACGACCAATCACCAGATTACACAGCAGTGTTCCCAGAACAGATCCCTGTGGCATCCTTTTGATAAAGCCTTCTCCTCCTGGATGTCCTTCGTTGAGTAAACACATCCTATATCTCATAAATAGTCTAACAGCACAATGTAGAATTTGGCACGGCAACCCCTCATCTTGAGCTGTCACAGAATATCAGGACACCATGCAATATCAAAAGCTCTGGCTATATCAAGAAATATTCTCATAGCATAGCAGCTGTCAGCATATCCATTACTGGGAGCTCAGTGCTTTTCCTTCTTCTGAACCCATACTGATGCTTGCTCAGCCCTTCCATGCTGTCAAGATAATTTATTGTCCTCGTATTAATTAACTTTTCCTACACCTTGCATCATGACCTTATCAAATCCTACACCTGTAATTTCCGTAGCATTCTCAGTTCTGGGCAGGATCTCCATTGCTTTTCAATGTGGTCTCTGTTCATATTTTTGTTGGTGTCGGTAGAGTACTTCACCAATTGCTAGTAGAGTTTCTCTACTCTGTATGCCGTCAATTCAAGTGCCTCAGATTGTTCCAGGTTGGTCTTCTTCCTCTGATTTCCTTTTGAATACCTTGTTTGTCAATTACTTTATATAATGAGTAATAGTATCTTTTCTACTAATATTATCAACGGATAGAATTCTGCCATCCATTTCTTTCTTTGCTCACTGGGTTATTCCAAATCTTGACAGTGTTTTCAGATCCAGGAGTCTTGAATCTCCCCGAAGAACAAATCCTTTTGGGAGATCTGGTATNGTCTTGAATCTCCCCGAAGAACAAATCCTTTTGGGAGATCTGGTATGACCAGTCCTTTGATCCTATCCTTACATCCACTCCAGATACCTCCTGCTCTGGGGTGGGCATGGATAGAGTACCACCACTCAGATATAGCATAAACTTCTGAAACACAACAGTCATTGCACTACAATAATGTCACTTTTCACATAGAATTTCTGTATATATATAGTTCAAAAAATCATTTGTGAGACTTACCGCCTCTCTTGCCAGGACCAAAGACTCGGCCGACACTGTCTTCTACAATTGCGCTCTCTNTCATTTGTGAGACTTACCGCCTCTCTTGCCAGGACCAAAGACTCGGCCGACACTGTCTTCTACAATTGCGCTCTCAGTCATCTGAAGGAAACTGCACAGTGCAGATTGTGGCTATTCACAGGTACATCGTACCGAGCATATAGATGATCTGTAGTCCGTTACATTACTCGACATGTATTGAGGAGGAGCGCAAGATTAGCTGCTCGAGGGAACGAAANTCATTTGTGAGACTTACCGCCTCTCTTGCCAGGACCAAAGACTCGGCCGACACTGTCTTCTACAATTGCGCTCTCTTAGTCATCTGAAGGAAACTGCACAGTGCAGATTGTGGCTATTCACAGGTACATCGTACCGAGCATACAGATGATCTGTAGTCCGTTACATTACTCGACATGTATTGAGGAGGAGCGCAAGATTAGCTGCTCGAGGGAACGAAANAGATGATCTGTAGTCCGTTACATTACTCGACATGTATTGAGGAGGAGCGCAAGATTAGCTGCTCGAGGGAACGAAATGTTCAGCGCCAAAATTGAATAATTGGGACACAAGATGAGTAAAGTTGTCATTGATCCACAAATAAAAATAATTATATTCAATAATTACATCTGTTCTGGAAGGGTTTCTGTGTCAATCACCCGGTTTATGAACTTAAAAGAAACAATATTCATACAGACACACAATAAATATATCGACAAAATAAGAAGGGCTGTAGTGGACATACCATTATGTTGCATAAAACATGGACTGTCAAAGTAACATACATTTTGCAACAGTAAACAGGTAGGCATAATTATAGGCATAACTGAGTACATTATTGCTTTAATAACCATNAACATACATTTTGCAACAGTAAACAGGTAGGCATAATTATAGGCATAACTGAGTACATTATTGCTTTAATAACCACTCAATATTCTCATCACTATTATGCTCATTGTCCAACGAGTTGGTTTAAGTGACAAGAAATATCCATGATATCAGGTGGGATGTAAACTAGGAGAGACAGGACATCAGAAACTTTTTTTTTCACTTGATCTGGGTCTATCATATTTCAGTTGACGGGAAGGAACTGGACTTTGTCTCCCACATTTCCTGAGACTCACATCATGCCATATGTTATGACAGAATATCTCACTGATGAAAATACAGATGACGAATTCGCGGACATTACATTTAACCGGCTTAATGTTCCTTAGGTTGACGTCCAGACTATCAACAATATTTTTCCTGAATGCGTCCGAGGCTTTCAAGTGACTTACTTGAAATAAGTGCTTCCTTTGAATTTCATAGACACTAAATGGATTCATCATGGCTGAATTTTCAATTATATCTGACCACTTTCCTGGACTGTGAACAAACATTTTGCACCTGTTGGAAGGTGAAATTTTCTATTGTTGCCAAATCCCTGTCAGGAGGCAACATTGTGAGGCCACTGGCAGGGAAGAAATGCTCTACTTTATCAAACCGTCCATGTGATGTCGGATACAGCCATAACAGAACTATGTTCCAGTTCATTTTTTTTTGCGGCAACCGTTTTCAGAAATTGCCGCAAAAATCTTTCCTTTGGGGCCATTTGCGTCAAAGTAACGTAAAACGTAGTTTACGATTTCCTCTGATATGTGGACAGCGACAGTCTCATTCCACACAAAACAAGGCATTTGTCATGGCTACATTCGTGAATATTGAGATTATACAACATCTTTATCTTGTAGAAAGCTGGCCCGCAATGTAATTTAGGAACTGGAAGCATCTTCTGCAAAATCAAAACTAACCACACGATGATCCCCTTTCTGTCTCAGCGCCTTTTGTCTGGATTGCATTGTCATCCTGGCCTGCTTAAACTTTTCGTTGTTGTAATTCACGTTGATGTCTAAACTTTTTTTACAGTTGAGGATCATCGGTATACTCAATCTTCACTATAAGTAGGTCACAAATTTTACATGTGTCATTATTGGGTGATTTTACGCCTATGTTGTATGCTTCCATAAAATCCGCCTATATTTTTCAGCGTAAACCAGTTTATAAGACCCATCCATACAAAAGACGTTTTTGTAGTGTTCGTAACAGGAAGCGATTGCTGCGTCAGCGCCTAGGTATAATCTGCCACCATTGTTAGAGCATCTGTAATGGCTCTAATATTTTGGTTTTTTTTTTTTAATATGCCCTTTTACATTGTACCTGTTTCGTCTGAATATGCATGCGGACGCACCGCGTGCGTGCCCCATTTTTCTTGAGGCGGAGNAAATAATAGTGTTACAATATATTTTGTGATTGTTTTTGCAATAAATTTTTAGACGTGCGGGAAGCATTTTTTTTTTAATTAACAAAGGTAGGTAGTGGATAAGCGTATAAAGTTTGGATAAAAAATAATTTTTTTTTGTGTTCNTTTTTTTTTAATTAACAAAGGTAGGTAGTGGATAAGCGTATAAAGTTTGGATAAAAAATAATTTTTTTTTGTGTTCAGTTTGCAACAATAAATAGGACACTTTTTTTACTCTTAGCTGTTGCGATTTAAGGCTTCGCGTAGTAATAATGCCTTCAATGGAAATACACTGGATGTAAATATTCCCCAATTTTACAGAAATGCAAATATTATGTTCAGACATATACCCTTAGTTTCCTTGAAAAACATTTAGTGTTTTGTAAATTAAAATTGCCTTTGATTAAAATCAGTTGTTTCAGTTTTTTATTGTCTCGTGCNTTTTTGCAATAAATTTTTAGACGTGCGGGAAGCATTTTTTTTTAATTAACAAAGGTAGGTAGTGGATAAGCGTATGAAGTTTGGATAAAAAATAAAAATTTTTTTTTGTGTTCAGTTTGCAACAATAAATAGGACACTTTTTTTACTCTTAGCTGTTACGATTTAAGGCTTCGCGTAGTAATAATGCCTTCAATGGAAATACACTGGATGTAAATATTCCCAAATTTTACAGAAATGCAAATATTATGTTGAGACATATACCCTTAGTTTCCTTGAANTATTCCCCAATTTTACAGAAATGCAAATATTATGTTCAGACATATACCCTTAGTTTCCTTGAAAAACATTTAGTGTTTTGTAAATTAAAATTGCCTTTGATTAAAATCAGTTGTTTCAGTTTTTTATTGTCTCGTGCCTTACTTCTTTTGAGTTATCACATCAAACATTTTCGTAACAACTATGTTATAACTCGGGAACAATTTAACCGATTTAAACCAAATTTGGAACTTTGATAATCCATGATGTAAGCTCGGAATTCAGATACAAATAATGTAATAGGTCAGCCATTTTTGTAAGATAGGGCAACAATAAATAATATGTTTTTACTTTGTCCTGGGAATGACAGCCGATTCCTGTCAAATTTGGCATTTAAGAAATACCATACCGTGTGACCAATTACGACTTAACTTGGTATGATGTACGCATATGTTAGGAGTATTAAATGTGTCAATATCTAGCCTATTTTGTGTGCAATTTTGTAAGATAGTACCACATGAAAAATAAAGATTTTATGTTATATATCGGGAAAATATTCAACTGATTATTACCAACTATGGCAATAAAGAAACATTACTGTAGGTCATGTAAACCGACATGTGTTTATTGGGTCATGCAAATATTTTCTAAATGATGGCAATATAAACATTTTATATTACTAAGTTATATTTACGAAACCATTCGAAAAATTGCAACTTAAATTTGTATGCTAGCTGTATTCATTTCAACCATCATATGCGTCTACCCAGAGCATGGTGGTAAGAATTAGGGGAGTTAGTTTTTACAATCTTTCCAACACATATTGCTGATGCCGATGCNTACCCAGAGCATGGTGGTAAGAATTAGGGGAGTTAGTTTTTACAATCTTTCCAACACATATTGCTGATGCCGATGGTAGGAGCGACCACGCCCCCTCTGGCTTCCAAGACCTCACTGGCTAGAATGTTTACATGTGGTAGAAACGAGTATTCTTCGTCCGTGACTGACCGAAAATAGTACACTAATTGGCGAGTTTGGAGTAAATAAACTTGGATACGTTTTCCGAAGGAATCAATAATACATTTTACAGACAGAGAGTATTAATTACCATCTTAGATTACTAGCCTGCAGAGGTGTAATGCGAGATTACTTATAATTTTGAACTGAATTTGCATTAGAGTTTTCTGTATATTAAGTGAATCCCGATTTAGCTTAAAGTATAAACAAATACATTGACTAAGATATTTGGTATGTATTCGTTACAGGTACCGGTAAGTTTTATAAGCTCTCAGTCAAATTTGAAAGGCAGCCTTGAAAATTTTGTTAATGACATTATGCTTGTTTATTATTTAGTTGAAAATTGTTAATTCCAACGACTTAAAAAGCTTGTATTTAGTTAACGTCTCAGGCAATATATTTTTTAGTACTTTTCCAAACAATGTATTTATCATCCACAACATACCAAAATAACGAAATAATACAAATTTAAGAACTAGCCATAGTGTTCCAGGAACCTCTTTTAAGAAACCTCAATAATGTTGAATGTATGTAGTTTACTTCCAAAACTCAACGTTCAAGAACAATTGTATCTCTCAAGATGAAAAACCATTTTTGAAGACTAATCAATTTTTATTTTATCGTAAGGTGGGAAATTGTGTTATTCAACAAGGTACTACACAATTAATCCACTATTCTGTGTGTGCATTAAGAGTACCATATCTTACGGTTAGCTTAATATATTTTTTCCTTTACTACATGTAATTTTTATGTCAATGGATCACATAACATGTTTAGCAAAGTGCTAAATGGGAGAGTCTAATGATTACACAAGCAGGCTCGTTTACGATATTTACCCCTGCTATTAAATTTTTATAAAATAACCACATTGATATTTGTGGCAATATCATGTATCTTAAACGTGGAATCACAATATAGTCTCATTTTAGATACATTCAAAATTTAATTGAACAACTCCATTGCCAGGATCATGTTGACTAAACAAGAAAATGGCGTTGGACAAAAATTCGTTGCCAGTGTTATTAGACGCAGGTACTATTTATACAACATTATCGTGTTCAGTAGCATTGGTGTTTTGCATTGTACTTTCTAAAGGTTGTCGAGACACATTATTCTTAAATATGTAGAGTATTCGAACCATCAATATATCCTAGGTTATATTAGGCTTTGTTGTTTGTTGACCACATTAAGCATCCATGAGCTACACACTTCCGCAGTGAGATATTGTATGTACATACATTCGTTACAAAATACTTGTTACTTTATTATACATTATTCTTAAAATTACATAATTTATTTTTCAATGTACACTCTCGGGGGAAGGTTGTGCACCCCTCCCCTGTATCCGCCAGATATAGTGATATTTGCAGAATTAAAATAAATCTCGTTTACATTAGATATATCTTATTTCAAGATATGCTTTAACAGGATTATACTATCACAGTCTTATGGACAAATATTTTAAGCTATGTTTACACTGTAAACATTAGCTACTGTGGAACACTTTCATAAGTAGACGTGACTTTATTACACAGGATAGCGAAACAAATACACAAAAACCTATCACTATTAAATAATTATAAAATATAATGNACGTGACTTTATTACACAGGATAGCGAAACAAATACACAAAAACCTATCACTATTAAATAATTATAAAATATAATGTAAACTTCGGGCACATAAAAGTTACTACCAAAGAGTATATAGTGCAATGGCTACTACGAGTTGCAAAAAAGATGCGATAAAGAAACGCACATTTATCGTACACTTAACTATGAAATTCGATTGTATCCAGATTTTTTAAAAATGTATTTGTACAGCCATATTTAGAACACGGTGTCATCGTAAAAAGTTTTTCAAATAAATTCCAATTCACGCNAAAAATGTATTTGTACAGCCATATTTAGAACACGGTGTCATCGTAAAAAGTTTTTCAAATAAATTCCAATTCACGCCAATAACACAGCTACAGCCAGTACAAAATCGCTTTTTTTTGGTAGTCAGAGAGGGCGTGTCCCAAAAATCAAATGGCTTCCGGATTTAAGCAAGACGCCTACTCCCCTACTTCTTACCTCCATGACCCAGAGCTTCTTTTGTCCACAATTTTGAAATATAGTGGCATGCGAATAAGACAAGTTTTGTCCTATTTAGAAAAACAATAAAACGATTACAATGAAATTCTGCAAAAAAGTAGTACTACAATAGGCTATGTAAGCTGACATAGCCTAGACTTGATAGTTATTTTCAAAATTTCAATTCAACTTTGTATGTTGGCAGCATTTTTTATAACAATAAAATCTATCTGCAAAGAGCCTCTTTTGGACATCATTTTGTAAGATAATTCTACATAAGTAAACGAACTTTTGTTATATCTTGGGAAATAATCAACCAATTCATTACTAATTTAACAAACAAGTAGTACTATGGTAGGCCATGTAAAGGGATATTTTGTGATGAGGGTCTGCAACTTATTTAAAAAATTGTGGCCATATAGATATTTTAATTTAGTACATAGAATAATCGAATACATAACAGTTTTGTTCTCTTTAAATGTATATTGTATTAAATGAAAAAAATTCTATTTTATTTCATTAGTCGGGGGCCAATCAACCGATTGTCCCCTGAATTTTGCACACAAGTAGTGCTACAGAAAGTCACGTAAACTTACACGTATTTAGTGTGTCTGGAATTATTTACAATATAGCTGCCATATAAATAATTTCGATTAGTTAGTCATATCTTCTAACNTATTTAGTGTGTCTGGAATTATTTACAATATAGCTGCCATATAAATAATTTCGATTAGTTAGTCATATCTTCTAACTAATTAAATCAATTTCAATTAAATTTTGTATGCTGATAGTAGCCACTAAAAATATCAAATACTTTTATTAACCCCGTATTTTGGCCAACTTTTTCGAAGATAGTGCCTGGTGATAAAATGTAACAATNTTGGCCAACTTTTTCGAAGATAGTGCCTGGTGATAAAATGTAACATTTATGTCGTATCTCGGGAACCAACCAACTTATTCCCACCATATATTTAACACAAGCAGTATTACAGTAGGCCATGTAAACTGACGTTAATTAAATAAGTAATTTTTTTATCGAAATGACGGTAATATGAAATGTATACATAAGTTTGTTGTATGTATTAAATTATTTGACAAAAATTCAACCCAACTTTGTTTTGCTGATATTACAAGAGTGCCCAACGAGAACCAGGTGCTAGGCCTTTATTTACAATGACGTCAAATAATTATTAAATTAACACACGTCAAGTTATTAGAGAAAGAAACTTAAAATGCATTTTGGAAATATTTCGAATAAAAATAACTCTACAAGTATATCGTTTATTTTATCGTTACTACGATACAGTCCATTCTGGACTTCTGTAAAACTCATTTTCGTTTCACAAATCGGAGTGTCTCATTGAACAGAGACAAAATCTTTCCTGTAGTAAGTGAATTTGTGTGATTCCATTCAGAGATTTTNATCGGAGTGTCTCATTGAACAGAGACAAAATCTTTCCTGTAGTAAGTGAATTTGTGTGATTCCATTCAGAGATTTTTTCGAGACTGCAGCTGAAATTCGCAAGCTCATCAGAAGCGAACAGAGTAGGAGAGGCGAACGTGCCAGTGGACAGTGAGACATCGCAGTCTATTCTCAGGAGTCTATTAATATTCCTAGCAGATAAGTTCTCAGACTGCTACAAAAATAGTTGAACACGGGTGGGGGTTCATCACGTAGCGCTTTCAAAAGATTTAGACCCTTAAGCGTTCACAAATCAGACTTCGATTTTATTTTTTGTTCCATTGCTTTTTAAAAANTTTCAAAAGATTTAGACCCTTAAGCGTTCACAAATCAGACTTCGATTTTATTTTTTGTTCCATTGCTTTTTAAAAATATTTGCTTCAAATTATTTCTCATAGTGAGCTCCAAAAACTAAAGAAAAAATCACTGAAACTTTTTTTTTTTGGTGGTTCCTAGTATAAAAATAAACAGTTGATATATTAAATAGTTCGGCGGGCAGCAGATATTATGANTTTCAAAAGATTTAGACCCTTAAGCGTTCACAAATCAGACTTCGATTTTATTTTTTGTTCCATTGCTTTTTAAAATTATTTGCTTCAAATTATTTCTCATAGTGAGCTCCAAAAACTAAAGAAAAAATCACTGAAACTTTTTTTTTGGTGGTTCCTAGTATAAAAATAAACAGTTGATATATTAAATAGTTCGGCGGGCAGCAGATATTATGATGTAAAAAATAATTCTTCGTTGCTTTATACGAAATATGTAGCATTTTGAGACTGTAACTGAAAGCGAGGTTATACTGTTCGGAATAAAATATTATCAGTTAACTCTTTTCATAAAATTACAATTAACATTAACAAATTTTCTCATTTTCCTTAAATTCCCCTTAAATTGCCAGTATTTTCCTTTGAACCTTTGCATGTCTCTAATATTAATTTTTTTAATTTTTTTTTTTACACTTTTGTACATTAAAATTTATTGCATTCTCTTTCATTTTGTTTGGACACATCCTTTTGCGAATTGATCCAATGAGACCCTTATAACTAACACCTATACCCCCAAAAATTATTAACTTGAAGGGTGATTGCACGGTGGCACAAGGACTTGAAAAGTATTTATTATTCTAAATGGAAGACATTGGTAATTATCCGTGATGCTTTCAATTTATTAACTTTAATTAATAATTCATGTTTATAGTATTTCCCTTAGTCTTATGCTTGCCCCCTCAAGCAGAGTTTCTTTGTCAATTGTAATTTTAATATCGCCGATTACAGAATTTTATTTATGCAAAACGTTAATTAATAAATAATTTTTTAAATTTTATATGCACACCACTGACTGAGGCAGCAGTAACGTATTAAACTCGCAGGTCGTGATTTAAATAAACTAAATATTACGTCAAACCTTTCATTACAAGTATTTATTTCTGAAAGCTTACCCTAATGTAGGATTTTTTAATATTTTTAATGTATGCACCACTAACTAGAATCAGGCTTTTCGAATTGGCAGTTTCCTATTAGTGTATTACATATTATAGTAATGGTGAACTAACTGTGACAATTCGTCAGGGCCNGATTTAAATAAACTAAATATTACGTCAAACCTTTCATTACAAGTATTTATTTCTGAAAGCTTACCCTAATGTAGGTTTTTTTAATATTTTTAATATATGCACCACTAACTAGAATCAGGCTGTTCGAATTGGCAGTTTCCTATTAGTGTATTACATATTATAGTAATGGTGAACTAACTGTGACAATTCGTCAGGGCCTGAGTTTTGCTTAGACGTCATGCAGAATACGATGATAGGCGGCAAAGTACACTATACAACAATTTTCTAAGCTTTTGGACAAACTACGCTACTTAAGGAACTAAATACGAAAAATATGTCGTATACCAAGAAATTCAAGACAGTGTAGAAAGTGTTTTTGCATATTCTGATAGAGTGCCACACAACACCAATTACACTGGTTTTAAAAGGAATAAATATGCTGTTAAAGGAAATAACTACAGCGCTCGCTTGTCACACCAAGATTTTCGGGAACACAACAGCGTAAATGAATTTACATACTCTCTGCGAGACTGTTGCTGTATAAAACCTATCCTACTTCGGAGAAACTGCGAAGTATAAATCACCGCTAATGAAATTATTTAGCATTCAGTGAAATTTAGTGGCCATATGACACGATAGAGAGTCTCTAACCAGTCACATTAAACAACTTCAGACATGGCTACGTAACAAGAATTTTTAAAAATTTCGTATGCTTATAGTGTACCAAACAGAATCTGGCGTAAGATTTTTTGAATATTTTAAATAGCTGATTATTTTAATGGGTGCTGAAAATAATTTACCTAGCAGTATGGAAATTTAGAACATGAAGGACGGATGGTATCGGAAATTCTAGCCTCCGCTTTTTATCCCATTGCATATAAATAACATATTACTTTTCATTTCGTATTGCCTCTGGTGCAAGAATTCGCAATTCTACGTTAATTATAGTTAATGTTAGGATTACGATTATGCCAATTTTAGCGTAGGAATTGTAGGTGAGACGCGAGGTCCTGGGACCGTGACCTTGGACGTCGGCCACTTTGGATGTGTGACCTTGACCTTGACCCCGTAAATTTACTGTAATGACATTATGGCTATAAAAAGAAAAAATACATATAATTTAACATTAAATTCGTTAGAAAATTAAAAAGGAATATTTTATATTTAGAAAACAAAATTTAAAAAAAAATTTAAAAATTTATAGTTCAAAAATTCAATATTAATATGATAAAAAATCTTTACGAAAATAAAATTTCGAAGAACTTGAAAAAACTGCACAAAGTCTTACATGTGTGAGTTCGGTTTTTGGTATCTCAGAGCGTTCAAGTGCCGAAAAATATTTCTATGTTTTTGTGTATTTATATTTATGTGATAATTGTAGGAAGTGCGCCATAAGTGGACCCCGGTTTACTTTTGGCCAATTAACGACTTATTAAGTCCAATATTATTAATATAAAAGCAAAACCAAAACAAACAAATATCTGTTCATCAGAATTTGAAAATAAAAAGAATGTTAAAAATGTTTCTATACAATTTTTAAAAAAATTTTAAAACATGTCATTATTGGCGTTTGAGAAAAAATTATCCATGAGTGGGGTCCCTACTTTTGTCCTAAAGTGGATCCCTCATTTTCTCAATGTTTCTTCAATTTTCATAAAAAGTAGTTAATTATACACAAAAATAGCATACGTAATTGTCTTTTTCCACCCCTGAACACTCCACATTGGCCCAATCACTACACATTATGCACTTCATCCACTGTTCTCCGCTGGTATCACTTGATCAAAGCTGGCAGCATAACATGCATTCAGCATTCTCAGTAGGGTCCACATCCAGTCCAAGAAAATTCACCGCTGAAGAAACCAATGATATAGAATCCAATGTTTCTTTGTAAGAATCATCATTATCGTCAGCTTTGCGCTTTCTACCTTGTGCAATGTTTGTTTGTGCTTCCCATTTCTTCTTCCCATTCCTCGAGCTATTCCCCATCCTCTTCCATTTCCTCTTCCTCGCCCTCTTCCACGGCCCATTCCTCTCACTCCTTTTTTTTTTATTCCTCCGAGCTCTTTTTATAGGGAGATGATGTTATAATGTTAGCAGAGGAGGGCTCTCGTCCTCTCGTGGATATCTTCTTGACAAGTTTTGGGACTGGTCGGATCTGGAAGGGGCTAACATCACATGAGTTTGAAGGGACAGGTGTATTGGTTGCTGTGAGTGAGGTTGATGTTGACGGTTGGCAGGATGTTGGTGTTACTGGATTTTATTGGTTGGGAGGAACTTCGTTTTCTTCTTGGATACCAATCATTTGGTCACACTGATCAGAGTAAATGTCACTAAAGGACTGCAAATTTGCATCTCTATGTCCATAAAATGGCTTAACTTCTTGTGTCTCTTCAGAAATAAATTCAGCCTCCTTGAATATTTTTATATTCATTGGATAGACCCCAGTTACTTTAAAGTCATTCACTGCCATTACTGCTGTTTTGCATTTAATGTAGGATTGCCCAAAATGATCCATGATATCGTGGTTTGCTACAGCACGGTTTTTTGTTAGCGGAAACTGGCGTACTGTCTCACTGTAATAAGTCTTCAGTGGCGATAAAAATGTTTTATCCAATGGTTGCATTTTGTGTGTCGAGTGTGGTGGCAGTGAGACAATGGTCACATTCTTTTCACATGCATTGTCTGTAACATCGATGTTTCGTGTATGGCTCTAATGCCCATCCAGAATCAGTAATACAGACGAGTCTTTAGTCGGGTTGGTAGTTGCAACAAAATGCTGGAACCATGCAGTAAACAAATGCGTCTGGATCCAACCAGAAGGGTGACAATGAAACTGTGCTCCCGGAGGAGCTCCTTTTGTCAATAGTGCACTCATGTTTTTTCAAGGGAAAACCACTATAGGAGGGACGTAGTTGCCACCTGCACTCATGCAAACTATCACACTTATTAACGAGCCCCTCTCAGCTGATGTAAGACTTCCAATTTGGCGTTTACCTCTTAGTCCAATCACTTGTGCAACTTTTGATTGCACGACTGCAAGTCCAATTGCATCTATGTTAAATATCCTGGTTTGGTGGATAATTGTGTTTTTCAAAAAGGGCTTCAAGGAGATCAATAAATGAATTAACATTTTCGTTGGTGAATCCAACTGCCCTGGCATAGGATGTACCAGTAGGGTTACGAAAGTATGGAGCCGTTGTTTGTGCCTCTTCATGAACAGTTTGAGCCACTTCCTTCCTGCCATGTCATCTGCTTTGCTAAAGGGATTCCTTCGGTTATTTCTCTCGGTTAACGGAAATGTCATCCTCCTTAAATCTCCCCGGGTCGATCCAAACAAATTGGTTTCCATTGCCAGAGAGTGCTTCACAAGTTGCTCTTCTAACTCAGTAGTTAGAACAGTCTGACGACCCCACTNTTGGTTTCCATTGCCAGAGAGTGCTTCACAAGTTGCTCTTCTAACTCAGTAGTTAGAACAGTCTGACGACCCCACTCAGTGTTACCAGCTTTAGGAGAATCCCCATACTTTTCGTTACTCAATCTCATCAATGTAGTTTGAGGAACAGAAAACATTTTTAGCTACTTTTTTCCATCCCATCTTCTTTTCACGCACTGTTCTTATAGCTTTCTCCGTGGAAACTCCATTCCACTCTCTTCCCTTCTGCACCTACTTCGCCCTTTTATTTTTAATTGTATCCATAGTTCGTCCCCTGAAAATGTAAGAAAATATACACACGTTCTTGTGTTTGTTTTTTTAAATAAAAAAAACAGATGGTCCGCCAGTGACATGTGGTAACTGTTTGTGTGGGTCAGCTGTATTTCTGAGCCTGAATGGTGATACTTTTCGTTTACTGCGTCGTCCCGGGCTGCATACGCTGCGGGACTCGCAGTTAAAGGTTCCGCCTGGCTGTTCGGATTTTGCGTGTTTGAAGCCTAGAAGTGCGGCAGCGATAAGAAATGTAATTTATGCATTTCGCATGTCTCGTCACCTTAACACGCAAGGCACTGAACTGATGTGCAGTCTTTCTATCGCCTTTGTGTGACTTTCGGCTTTAACTCTATGTTTGTTGTTGTACACAACAGTATAATAATGGAAAAGGTGTTGTGCGCATCCCAAAACAACATTATATCTACATATCATGAACCGTGGTTTTCGTACCTAAATATAACCGCGAAAATGTCCATTATAGGCATTTTAAATGTCTCATAATAGAATATAAGCGTAATAAATGGAAATGTAAAATGGAAAATTATAGTCGGACGAGTCAAAATTCTTACACACTGTGCATAAACAGACACAATATAGGCACATGGAGAGGTATTTTTATAAACCGTTTGGTCTTGAAGCTCTGCACAGCGCATGGCGACCTAGCCAGGCGGCACCCTTAACTTACACAGAGGTGGTTATACATGATTCACTACATTGTAGAAGAAACCACACTGTCACGTACTCAAACACGGCTGAAATGCACTGATCCTACAATTACTCTGCATGCGAGTTACACATTAGCACTGTTCTGGAGGAAATAAAATAGTTGTATACACACATTTCAAGCATTTCGTTTTAGAAAACAGCAAGAGGCGCTGCTGTGATCCCTTCATATGGTATGCTGCGTTTGCCTCAGCGGGACCTGACTGGGAAGTACATACTGACAACCCACGAAAATGTACGAAATCCCTTGTGTTTATGTTGACATGGCAACTCGAACAGCGGGCGGAGAGAAAAGGTGAAATAAGGGAAACGAAAACATAGAATGCGGGCAAGTATAAATACATAAAAAGAGANGGAAACGAAAACATAGAATGCGGGCAAGTATAAATACATAAAAAGAGAGGGGACATTTAGAAGCTGTGGCCAATAATGTAAAGTTCTTATTTAAAATGTCTGACATAATTTTTTTCCTGTCAGTAGTGCTTGCCTATAGAGTCTATGGAATACAAACCACTGGGGTCTCCTCAAGGAACGTGANAGTACATACTGACAACCCACGAAAATGTACGAAATCCCTTGTGTTTATGTTGACATGGCAACTCGAACAGCGGGCAGAGAGAAAAGGTGAAATAAGGGAAACGAAAACATAGAATGCGGGCAAGTATAAATACATAAAAAGAGAGGGGACATTTAGAAGCTGTGGCCAATAATGTAAAGTTCTTATTTCAAATGTCTGACATTATTTTTTTCCTGTCAGTAGTGCTTGCCTATAGAGTCTATGGAATACAAACCACTGGGGTCTCCTCAAGGAACGTGANATTTTTTTCCTGTCAGTAGTGCTTGCCTATAGAGTCTATGGAATACAAACCACTGGGGTCTCCTCAAGGAACGTGAGAGGGGTTCACTCTAGGCACCCGCCATGTTTTCGTTTTGCCAAACCAACTTTCTCTCTCCTCAATAAAAACACGAAATTAAAACCATAAAACATTTTTACTAGTTTGTATATATCGCTATTATACACATGGAATTCACTGACATTCACACAGAGACAATGGTAACGTTTCAAGAACCCCTCGAGAAAACTTTAAAACATCGAAAATCTCCAAACCAACGCTATCACTTACGGGCCGTGAGGCAGACAGGCGAGGATTCTTCCCTACCCCCACTGCGGGAAGACAAGTCAGACCACTAACAGGGAGGATGGTCTCATCACGATACAGCCTGTAAGTACCCCACGGGTGGCGTTGTGCACCATCCATGGACATATCACGGCAGCTTAAGATACGCCTGTGTCCACCAGAACCATATCCAGGCGTATGGGAAGTACGTAGCGCGAGCACACAGCGCTGGTGAATGAGCAATGTGGAATACACCTTAAGCCAAATTTACACGATACTGCTGCCATAATGGTTTTTGCACAAGAGTCTAAAAGACGCAGAGCCGATATACTAGCCACTATGAGAGCCGAAATGAAAGATTCCAATTGCAGGACAGCAGTTGGCGTACTAGCATTTGTCACATTCGGTGGGTACGCAGAGTACAGTTCGTAGTAAATATGAACCACAATGGTAGAACTGCAACTAGTCAATAACTTGTGTAGGCCTATAAAAAAAACTAACACATCTTAATATTGGNAACCACAATGGTAGAACTGCAACTAGTCAATAACTTGTGTAGGCCTATAAAAAAAACTAACACATCTTAATATTGGTTTATTAATGTTGGCCGTAACATCAATTCAATGCTCACTGATGTAGTTTCTTTATATATTTGAAAATGATGTAAAGTTAAGAGAGTACGAAAGTACTTCTTTTTTAATATTGATACATTAGAAAAGCTAACCAAATACAATTTTCAGCATAATTTTCAAAGGGAAGAATGGCATATAATATAATTTTCCTGCCTGTCTATGTGTATTTCTGTGTGTGTGTGTGTGTGTGTGTCTGAGCATGTGCGAGTGCCAAATTTCAATTTTTGGACGTTTAAACCGAATTACACCAAACGCAGTACACATATGGTATTTAGTAATAACATCTAACGTTTATAGTTTTGGACCACACCTGAAGCTTTCNCACCAAACGCAGTACACATATGGTATTTAGTAATAACATCTAACGTTTATAGTTTTGGACCACACCTGAAGCTTTCTTTCAAAATGGGGGTCTTTTTTAAATTTAGGGTGACATGCCATTACTCAGGAATCATTCAACCGATTCAAACCAATTTTTCATGTTAACAGTGCATAATGTAATAATTAAATTAGTATATGGATATTGTTGTTATTTCACCATTTTGATAGATGATATGTTCACATGAATAAATAAAGGTTTTATTTTATAACTAGAAATGTACTCCGCCATTTCTAGCAAATTCGGCAAGTAGATATTACAATGGAAGGTAAAGTAAATCTATGTGGTATCAAATTGATGAGGTATTTTTTTTCAAAATGGTGGCCATACAAATATTTTAGGTTTACTTGATATATAATACCGTTTGACCAATTTCAACCAAATTTTGTAAGCTGAAAGTATCTATAACTGGAATCATAAATACCATCACATATTCACTTCTGATAGCCATTGGGTAAGATAGCGCCACATTAATTAATTAAGTTTCTATGTCATATCTCGGCAAACAATTTGAACGATTCCTATAAAATTTGTCAAACAAGTAGTACTGCGGCAGATGATATATACTGGCGTCTTTGAAATATATTAGACAGTTATTATGGTATATTGTCGAGATAATGTAAACAATTCCAACTTAACTTTGTATGCTTGCAGTAAATATCAAAACTTTAAAATGTGTACATGCAAAGTCTCCTTTTTCCGACATCTAGCAAAATATCATCACATAACAAATTAAATATCTTATGTCATATCCCGGGAAACAATTGACCGATTCTTAACAAATTTGGCGGCAATTCATGTACACTGATTTGCATGAGGAAGGCCAGGCTTTTATGTTAAAATGACGGTAATATATTAAGTTTAGTCTATATTGCTATATCATCGAAACCATGTAATTTATTCCAAATTTAATTTGTATGTTGGCACTATATACTACAGCAATCAAATGTGTGCATATAAAGTCTATTTTGTCCGCCATCTTGCAAGATACCATTACATGATACATAAATAATTTGATGTAATATCTCTGAAAAAAAAAACAGATTCCCAACAAATTTGGCAAACAAGTAGCACTACAGCAGGCTATGTAATTTTATATGTTTCGAGTGTTTGAGACACTTATTAACGAGATGACGGTCGTATGAAAATTTTACCTCAGTTCGTTATACCTACGAATAAACGAAACAAATTTCAACTTAGGCACTTACTTTGTATGCTGGCAAAATATGTTATAATCATCTATAAGAGTCCACAAAGAAACTCATTTCTACGACGATTTGTAACCTAGCCCTACATGAAAATATACAAATTTTTGTCACGTCTTGGGATACAATGAACTGAATCCTACCAAATTGGCGAAAAAGTTGTACTCTGGTAGGCCGTATTGATTATTATGTTTTAGTGTGCCAGACACTTATTTTCAGAATGGCAGCTATAAAACATTTTAGCTTTGTGTGCTTTATCCACGAAACAATGTAACCGACTTTAACTTAACTTCGTGTACTGACAGTATATATTACAATCTTCGAATGTGCTTAAATTTAAACTTTTTGTACTCCATTTATAAAGATCGTCACATGAAAAAATTTAGGTTTTATACCACATCTCGAGGATCATCAACCGATTCCCATGAAATGTTACACTTATATAGTGCTACAGTAGGTTATGTAACATGAAATATTTGAGATATGGCAGGCTTTTATTTTTAAGACGTTAACATAATTAATTTTGTTAAGTATGTTTCATGTAATAAACAATTTNAGATATGGCAGGCTTTTATTTTTAAGACGTTAACATAATTAATTTTGTTAAGTATGTTTCATGTAATAAACAATTTTAAAAAAATTACACATTTTTGAACATTAACTGTAATCATTCGTAGAATTAATTATGCATACAGAGATTTTTATTNTTTAAAAAAATTACACATTTTTGAACATTAACTGTAATCATTCGTAGAATTAATTATGCATACAGAGATTTTTATTTTATCTGACTTTTTGGAAAATAGTGCTAAGTGAGAAAATTTAACATCATGCTTTATTTCGGGAACAATTCGACTAATTAACATAAATTTTTTTACACCAGTAGTGTTACAGAAAGCCATGTAAACTTACATGATTAAAGTGTGGCAAGGCATCGTTTTCAAAACGGCTGCCATATAAATATTTCGTTAAGTTTGTCATATATATTAAACAAATTGAGCAAATTCGACCAAACTTTGTATGTTGACACTATCTATTAGAAGCATTTTAAACAATACCTATTTATTTTGACAATTTAATGAGTTAGAACCAAATAAGAAAAAAATATTTTTAGATATATCTCCGGGACCAATCAACCGATTTCCACCGAATTCCACACACAAGTAGCAACTTGTTAACATACGTGTTTTAAGTGACTCGCACTCATATTTTCAANTAACATACGTGTTTTAAGTGACTCGCACTCATATTTTCAAAATGACAGCCCTGTAAATGTTTCAGGTTAGTAAACCCTATCATTCATAACATAAGACATATTACATCCGAAGTTTATGCTCCGAAAATTACCTCTGTAATACAGTTCATTGCATGCTAGCTTATGATACGTAGTTTATTAGTTCGAGTCTTGGGTAAAGCACGTGTATGTTTTAAATTGCATCACTAGAGTTGAATATGTTTCTGTTTTAATTTATAATGATATTCCTGCCAAAAATACGTCAAGCCCTACCTACCTTCTGAGCTTTCAAGAACTCCGGTAAAAATTATTCGCAGCCATGTAGAAGAAAGTAGGCATATTAGTTATATCATTAACTCCTTGTATATTAACGTACTGTGCTGTTATCCGTATTCATAATTTTAGAAAAAAGATTCGATGGGGTTTCGAACTCAATTCCAAAATAAATTATTTAATTGCCTTGACGCAACTTTCTCAACTGTGTTACATATTCACAAGAAAATATTGCGTTAAAAAATATATGCATATTATCTACGAAAAAATTGCTCCTATAAATTTTTCTGTGTGTAGGTAATGTTTTCAATATTTAGTACGGTTTTCAACAGTAATTATAACTTGTCATCGTCATCACGATTTGTCTTTGTCGAAGTATATATCCATTTGAATGTGTTTCAACATCACGGAGGTATAATCTATATATACATAAAGAAGTGAAAACACTATAACCCACTTAGCCCATCAGGCCTTCCGGGTCTCCTATTTACTACTATCAGTTATTATAAATTGAATTACTATTTATTGTTTAGTTTTTTTGATATATTGCTATTTGTCAACTATATATTTCACACTGCCAAGGTAACGCTCAAACCAACACATTAAATTCATTTAATATTTATTCACGTAAAACTTTTGTTTTATAAAATTGTACTTTAGGAAAATATTTTATTAAAATCGTACTAAATCCAAACAAAAGTTTGTACGCTTGGGAATCTCCAGCAGGAGGAGCAGTGACTATTAGCCTGACCAAAAGTCAGTTGACGCGGGGAGCCACGGGGAGGCTGTCACCTAGACCATGCTCCTCCTGCGGTGTCATTAAAATTATTATTATTTTTGTTGACAGTAAAAATAATAATAATTCGATAAAATAAATTAGTTCAAATATTAATAAAATACAAGAGACAAGTTTTTTTCGCTGTTCCCTGGCAGCCTTGCCAGCAAGCGTGGCGCTACCGGGGCCCTTGCCCAGTAAACTGGGCGCCACACTGGCCTCGCCTGTCAGGGCCATCAGCTACTTTACTTGTCTCCAGTGTCAATATCATAGCTCCTTAAAAGCTTTGTCATTTAAAATTCTATAATACTCAAAACCCTAAAACCTTCGAACCTTACTCTCTTAAACAATACTAATCCTTTAAATCATCATTTATAGTTTTAACAATTTTATATATCTTATCCANAAACAATACTAATCCTTTAAATCATCATTTATAGTTTTAACAATTTTATATATCTTATCCACATATCTTTCAATTTCCTTATATATCCTGTCGTCATAGATATTATAATTTAGTAAAGGCCATTGTTCATCCTCGTTGTGTAGTTCGTTTCTNTCGTCATAGATATTATAATTTAGTAAAGGCCATTGTTCATCCTCGTTGTGTAGTTCGTTTCTTAACTCTTGTCTTGCTATGTCAAACATGTTACACATGTACATTATGTGATAGCTATTTTGTGAAGGAACCGGTGTAAGTGTGTATAGGACTTCTAGTTTATTTATTCTTTTGAGGTAACTTTTATATTGTCCATGTCTACTTATAATACTTTTAATATTGTTACTTAAGGTTGTCTTGCTGTTATACCAGTCTTCTACATTCTTTATATAATCTATATATACAGGCGACCTTTTTGGTTTTTTCATCAGCTCGTTTCAAGTAGGTGCCACGGGGATCACCATACTCTCTGAAACTTCAATGTGATTTGCCAGGTACCAAAACTGGTATGGAACCGAACGGAAAATAGGACAGGTCCTATTACCAAACCTGCTATGTAATATGGCGGTACAAAGCAACAAATGTAATGTGGCTGGTATAATGACCGCTACAACAGACCTTTCACAAGCTTCTGCGGAATCTGACACAATGCATTATGACCTTTACACGTCACACGTACTATCATCCTTCACTTCAGTTCTATCCTCGTATTTTAGCTATGGCAAGTCATCTGAATTTTGCAACACAACATTAAGTTTCTTATCTATATTATTTATAATTTCTGTGGTGTTTCAATAGTCCTTGTCGCTGAAAACGCCTAAAGAGTAATATTGATTTTAATGAACGAGTAAACGTTTTATAAAGTAGACAAATACTACTGTTGAAGATGGCTATTGCATTGAAGGTTGTTGTTGCCTCACTGTGTTTATTATAAGTCATGGAGGATAATATGATCCCGCTGACCTTGTTTCAACAAAAAATACAAAAATGCAGTCTCTACAAAATATTCCAGTCAAACAGTTACAAACTTCTGTAATAAAAAGAAAGCCGGTGACAAACAAATAGAGCTATCTGTACAAAAGTCTACATTTGTTTTCCACGCAGTGAAACATTACAATAGTTTTAGTCTATGGACTGTAGGTATATCGTCAATTATATTATTTTCATGTCTGCATAAAAAATGTAAAAAAAATATTACCAAACGTTTATCACAATATACAAGAATAAAATATTTGNATTTTCATGTCTGCATAAAAAATGTAAAAAAAATATTACCAAACGTTTATCACAATATACAAGAATAAAATATTTCTAAACCATAAAACTGCATAATTTGCTTGTCGGTAATAGAATATGTTAACGAAATAAAACGTTGTGCCAAATATTGTGAAGGACTTTAAATGGAAATACTAAAATTTTGCATGTCTTTCAGTTGAAACAGGCTACATCCCCGTTAACCTATTTAACGAAGCAGTCACACATATTGTTGCTGATGAAGGAATAGGAGTTTCATCAGTTAGTACCAATAAACATATTTGTGGAATAAATATACAGGAGTAAAGGTTTTCACTAAAATTTAGGAAATTTTTTACCGAAAAAAAAATGTTGTACTGTGTACCGTTCCCATAAATCGCAACTGCAGGCTTTATTTTTCGCCAGGAGATATTATAGTGAATTCGAGAAAANGTAAACCATAAAACTGCATAATTTGCTTGTCGGTAATAGAATATGTTAACGAAATAAAACGTTGTGCCAAATATTGTGAAGGACTTTAAATGGAAATACTAAAATTTTGCATGTCTTTCAGTTGAAACAGGCTACATCCCCGTTAACCTATTTAACGAAGCAGTCACACATAATGTTGCTGATGAAGGAATAGGAGTTTCATCAGTTAGTACCAATTAACATATTTGTGGAATAAATATACAGGAGTAAAGGTTTTCACTAAAATTTAGGAAATTTTTTACCGAAAAAAAAATGTTTTACTGTGTACCGTTCCCATAAATCGCAACTGCAGGCTTTATTTTTCGCCAGGAGATATTATAGTGAATTCGAGAAAATCTTTTCAGCATTTTCATAAATTTGTAGTGCGAACAAATATTCTTAAATAACATTGTGGGTTTTTGGGAACTGAGTACTAAACTACACTGGAGAGCCAAAAAAACTGCTATAGGCGTGCGTATGCAAATAACAGATGTATGGAACCAATCAGAGTAACGCGATGCTCTCAGCAGCGCCTATATAAGACAACAAGCGTCTGGCAAAGTTGCTAGATCGGTTACTGCTGCTACAATGGCAGGTGATCATGATTTAAGTGAGTTTGAATGTGGTGTTATAGTCGGCGCACGAGGGATGGGACATAGCATCTCCGAGGTAGCGATAAAATTAGGATTTTCGCGTACGACCATTTTACTAGTGTACCGTGAATATCGGGAATCCGGTAAAACATTACATCTTCGACATCGCTGCGGCCGGAAAAAGATCGTGAAAGAACGGGACAAACGANTTCGACATCGCTGCGGCCGGAAAAAGATCGTGAAAGAACGAGACAAACGACGACTGACGAGAATCATTAAATGTGACAGACGTGCAACCCTTTCTCATATTGGCACATATTTCAATGCTGTGGCATCAACAAGTGCCAGCGTGCGAACTATTCAACGGATCATCTTTAATATGGGCTTTCGGAGCCGAAGGCCTACTCGTGTACCGTTGTTGACTGCACAACACAAAGCTTTACGCCTCGCCTGGTCCCGCCAACACCACCATTGGACTGTTGATGACTGGAAACACTTTGCCTGGTCTGATGAGTCTCGTTTCCCAATTGTATCGGGCGGATGGACGTGTACGGGTATGGAGACATCTTCATGAATCCATGGTTCCTATATGTCAACAGGGGACTGTTCAAGCTGGTGGAGGCACTCTTATGGTATGGGGCGTGTGCATTTGGCGTGAAATGGGACCCCTGATACGTCTAGATACGACTCTGACAGGTGGCATATACGTAAGCATCCTGTCCGATCACCTGCACCCATTCATGTCCATTGTGCATTCCGACGGACGAGGACAATTCCAGCAGGACAATGCGACACCCCACACATTGAGAGTTGCTACCGAGTGGCTCCAGGAACACTCTTCTAACTTTAGACACTTCAATTGGCCACCTAAATCACCAGACATGAAGATTATTTAGCATATCTGGTATACCTTGCAATGTGCTGTTCAGGAGAGATCTCCACCGCCTCACACACCTATGGATTTGTGGACTGCCCTGCAGGATTCACGGTGTGAATTGCCTCCTGCATATCTTCAGACATTAGTCGAGTCCATGCCACGTCGCCTTGCGGCACTTCTGCGTGCNGGTGTGAATTGCCTCCTGCATATCTTCAGACATTAGTCGAGTCCATGCCACGTCGCCTTGCGGCACTTCTGCGTGCTTGCGGGGGCCCTTCACGATATTAGGCAGGTGTACCAGTTTCGTTGGCTCTTCAGTGTATATTAAGTCACAGTAAAACCAGTAACAGTCTCTAAAATCAGCTATGAATCGTTTTGTTGGCATGTGCAACGGTTGTAAATTTTCTTTATTATCTCTTAATGAAAGTCAGCAATGTTGTACAACTCTTTCAACAATACATATTCTCTCACACTCCTTTTGTTTTCGAAACCTCAGGAAAAGTTTTTTCCACTTAAATATGAAATAATTGAACGAGAGGTAATTGATGTGAAAAAAGATATTGTTCTATTTGTTTGAAAGCTTGAAATGTGACGAACCGAAATGTTTTTATACAGTGAAGTAGCAAAAGAACTTAAAAATTTAACTGAAAAAGGCTTGATCACACCAAACTCATTCCGAGCTCAAGCCGAGGTGAGGTTGCACTTGCCACCCTCTGGCCTCCTCCTCCCTCCCCCCCTAGCAAGCCCAGTGAAATTTGAAAATGCCGAGAAATGATGAGATAGTAGGGCGTATTTCTGCACGACGTAAAAAACTTGCACCGAGAATAAGCTGACAGCGTATGGCAGGGGCAACTGGCCCTCACCACCCCCTTCCTTCCCAACCATCAACAACCATGGTGCGTGTAAGAAGTGTTCGATGTACTGCGCCCCCATCCACCAACAAGGGAGACTTGTGTAGGAATCGAGTGAGGAAGCCAATAGAGAATATAAGCCTCCTTGCGGGGTGGGTTGGAGTTCAGTTTGTCAATTGTTTTAACCGCACAGAGAGAGTCAGTCGGTCAGTCAGTTTTTATCTCCGCACCGGGAGAATCAGTTACGTCAGTGAAATCAACCAGTCTGTTAGGAGTGCGTACCGAGAGAAACCGAGGCCGGGGAGATCGGACCTGGGCCAAGTGAGTCAGTCGCATGAGACAGTCAGTGAAACCCCTTCGCCGGAAAGCCGACGAGCGGCAGGTGGCGTGGCGTTCGGTACCACCACACCGGGACGCGTATGGCGACAGGCATTGGGAGCCGGGAGCGCGGAGTTAACCGGACGAGAATCACAACATTAAGGGGTCAGCCATATCGGGATGCCAAACGCAGGACGCAGGGCAGAAGCAGTTAGAAAGTAACCAGAGTCACGTCGGACGAGTAGTATCACCATGCCGGGACGCGAGTCAGACAGTTAGTTACAGCATCAGTCAGTCAGTTACCAGCCAGTCAGTTAGAATGCACCGAGAAGGCGGAGTCAAGTGGTGAGCTCCAACGAGGGGCCACCATGTCGAGCTAGTGGGATTAGTCCAGTGCAGCCCTTAGCCGAGAAGGAAGGGTGGGGCCCCACCAGGGATCCCTTGCCGGGACATGGTAGGGAAGTAATCATTCAATTACAACCCTGTGCCGAGAACGGAGCGAGTGGTGAGCTTCAATGAGATGCGCCACGTTTAGAGGAAGCCAGCTGAGTGCAGCACACCAAAAACAGCCAGTCTGTGGACCTATAACAGGGGCCATCGAGCTCGCCAGATCTCATCAACTGCCGGAACTTATCCGGGCCATCTAACTCACCAGATCTCAGCAACTGCCCGAACAACTACCCCGCAACCGCAAAAATTACAGATAAGGAACAACAGCATCACTCAGGGACATGTTCTGTCACCTAATGCCCCCACAGCGTCGGAAACGTTAGCCAGAACATTGTAANCAACAGCATCACTCAGGGACATGTTCTGTCACCTAATGCCCCCACAGCGTCGGAAACGTTAGCCAGAACATTGTAACCAGTTCTTCAGGCCAGAACTCGCGGGGCGTTAAAGCATCAGCACAAGGTACCGGGTAAGTATGTAGAAGCTCGCGGAAAAGTTCCGGGAATGTATGAATAAATTCTCGTTAATTAAACCGGTTTAAAACCAAACATGTAATGCATCATTGTTTGATATACCCTCAACCTTCAATGCACCTATAGTCTAAGCCATCGAGCATTAACTGTGGACCCTATTACCCCACATTTGGGGAATAGCGTCAATGTCTTAGTTGATTTTAAGGCATGCTTTGCAAAATTTATTTTACTAATAATAATATATTGCTAAAAATATGAAATATACCAAAATAACCTTGTGATATGCAATTTTTAAAAAATGCTAAAACATTTGATTGCGCTATTTTAAAGATGTCTTGAAAAACTCATGGTATCTTATTTCAATGTGGATNAAAAATGCTAAAACATTTGATTGCGCTATTTTAAAGATGTCTTGAAAAACTCATGGTATCTTATTTCAATGTGGATTGCCTCGTTTCGGAAATTTTTTTAGATTTCATTATTTGTAAGTCTCGAAAAACACTAAATTTGTGATTTTAGATATATTCCATTATGCAAAAAATACGAGGAATGAATTTCTTATTGGAAGGAAAATGCACTTGTAATTAATGTATACTAGTTGAACAATATTTCGCTGCATTATAAAATAATGGCATTTTGGGTGACCAGCACCCTTAAGAGTTCTTATAAAGTTAAACGTGAAATATGTAATTATTTATGAAAGTGAGGTAAGTCCATTCCTAATATTATTGTACCCTTTGTTTCATAGTTATCGACATGTTCATACTCNATTTATGAAAGTGAGGTAAGTCCATTCCTAATATTATTGTACCCTTTGTTTCATAGTTATCGACATGTTCATACTCGTTCATTTTGCTTGCAAGCGTCTTATAAATGGGGTATGTTGGTGTACGCTTAGGCATCTTATATGTATGTATCGTTGGGACTATTTCTGAATTTTTTTTTTTTGTTAAATACTAATTCTGCGACCATCGCTGTTTCAAATTACGGTATTTAAAATATTATATGGCAAACAGTGGTATCAAATTTCTTATTTAAAGTTGAGTTGAGATATTTTTGCGGCTCTTAACAACCAGGTCTTGAGAGCCGATGAGAGTGAAATGAGTTGGTAATGGAGCAGGACTGGAATGCAAGGGCGGCGGAAAAGGGAGATCCCCGAGAAAACCCGCCGACCAGCGTCATCGTCCAGCACGATTTCCACATGTGAAAATACAGGAGCGACCCGGCCGTGGATTGAACCTGGTTCACCTTTGTGGGAGGCGAGCAGTCTAACCACTCAGATTCCGCGGCCTCTCTTATATAAATATCAGATTTATTGCAAAAAGATATTCGAAGCATTGCAATTTGTGTGGAATTAGTTTTTCTAAATGGACTGTACATGTTTAAGAATAAAATATATTTTCTAGAAAAGCCATGTTTGTTTTTTATTTAATTTTCTTATGAAGTGCTTTGACTGCAGGTTACAGTGAGCTGTGTGAATGTCGTCCATTTTAATGGAGTTATACAACCAGTAGATAAATAATATATATTTCCCAGGACAAGATCTGGGGTCTGAGGTTCTGAGGACCCACCACCATCTTGGATGACGTCACAGCCGCCTTATTGGACCCGCCATCTGGTTTCTGGCCGCATCTTGTTCCCGTCCATTACATTGTTTCCAGCCACCTTTTGGTTTTCACCTACCATCTTGTTTCCACTTGTCCTTTCAAATTTTGCATGCTAGGGGCGTTGGGGTCGCTCTCGCTCGGTCACCATATAGGTTCTAGATGTGCTGCTAGGGGGTCTGCTTTCTTTAATTTAATTTTAGCACAGCTAAAAATATCGTCGAAAAGTGGAGTCTATCTAGCGAATATTAGGATAGTATGCAGACGCCTTAGGCCACTCGGCTATCGTGACATGTGCCTAAACAAGGGTTTAAAAGAAGGCTATATACTATTATGTATATGGGAAAAATGTTAGATTTAAAAAAATGTAATTTTTTGTTGTCATGATTATTCCAGAAAAAGAATGTGTAATAATAATATTTTTACTTCTCTTAAAATAATTTTTTTATGTTTATATATATATATATATATATACATTTTAAAGCATTAATTTATTTTTAACTCTATTTTCGCATTTTTTAGGTTTTTATTTTCATTTTTTTTTATTTAAAACATTAATTTTTCTTGTGCTGGTCATCCATCCTTCGGTTTAGTACTGCTCGTCCAAGCTGAAGATGTCAGCAAAAANAATTTTTTTATGTTTATATATATATATATATATACATTTTAAAGCATTAATTTATTTTTAACTCTATTTTCGCATTTTTTAGGTTTTTATTTTCATTTTTTTTTATTTAAAACATTAATTTTTCTTGTGCTGGTCATCCATCCTTCGGTTTAGTACTGCTCGTCCAAGCTGAAGATGTCAGCAAAAAAACCTGCAACACACGAACAAATATGATTAATAATGTGGTCAACACAGGTTAACAGCAACTATGCAAACAATGTTTGGGGATGTAGCTAAACTTTACACAAAAAATAACATATTTGCAAAAAAAAAAGCTGAAGTAAAAAAAACCACCCTACCACCAATTGATACTTTACATTTTATTCCTTGTAAACTCGTTCATGTCTTACATGCTGCAGAATAATTAGAATCATAGTCGTTGCTGTGTAAGTCCAGAAGCTATCACTTATACAGACAGCACTTTTCCTTGGGAAATGCTATTAGACGCCGCTGACACACCAACTGCTTTAATACTTCTTTGTTTTTTTGTGCCATGGGTATACTGAAACTCTTTACATAGGTTCCAAAAGTGACACTTTTTTTTAAATATTCGAAAGTACATTTCAGACCACAAATTTCTTATTTTGCGAAATGTTAATGTGGACGTTAAGCTATTAAATATGTAGCAACTTTTTGTACAATAAAATTTACGAAATTTGGATATAAAAATATATTTAAAATTATTAAATAATATTGCTAAACTATTATGTCTTTTTTTGATATGCAGTAAGCTAATGCGTTGGTGCGGTATATACATCGAAGAGCCAAAAAAACTGGCACACCTGCCTTATATTGTGTAGGGCCCCCCTGAGCACGCAGAAGTGCCGCAAGACGACGTGGCTTTGTCGTCGTTTGTCTCGTTCTTTCACGATCTTTTTCCGGCCGCAGCGATGTCGAAGATGTAATGTTTTACCGGATTCCCGATATTCAAGGTACACTCGTGAAATGGTCGTACGCGAACATCCAAATGTTATCATTACCTCGGAGAT
>NQII01002981.1:62055-88257 GCA_002778355.1 Clitarchus hookeri
TTTTTTTTTTTTTTTTCTTTTCAGTGTAGAATTTATAGCTATGGGCCATTTATTTATTTATGAATACGAATATTTTTTTACTAACACATTACTTGGAATTTTATTGGCAATTAGTATAGTTAAGATCTTCACACACAGTGTTGTATGTACACAGCAGAGTTACATACGAGAAGAAGAGAAGGGAGAATTTAATACAATGCCTAACAACGATTGGATACGTTGGTAGGGGCTCCCGTGAATCGGACTATTGACTCACAAANAGAATTTAATACAATGCCTAACAACGATTGGATACGTTGGTAGGGGCTCCCGTGAATCGGACTATTGACTCACAAAGGGGACTCTCTGACACACTACCACGGAAGTCACTTCACGTGGACACAAGTTAACCGCATAATGTAAAAAATTATATAAAAAAATCATACACAAAATATTCGCCTCGTTGTCATAAATACTCACTGCTTATATTAGCGTGAAGATGCGGAAGTTTCCTTGTGGACATACAGACAGGACTGCAAGTCGACTGAAGACACAACTCCAGGAATTGACAGGACCTGCGACTGTGCCCAGTGGTTACCTATAAGAGGAAAATTGTGTGTCAAAAAACATATACGCAAAAAAATACGTAACTTTTTAATATCTTGATGTCGTCAGTACTTACTTTCAAAAAAATTTGCTTCACATTATAAAATAGCAGTAGGTGCTGAAATTCTCCGCTGCTCCATGACAGACGAAACGCAAACCTTTGGTGAGGGGACTTGACGCATTGGCTACCAATCACTGAACAAAATAAAAGTACTTAATAACTTTGCATTTTAACATGTACACAAGACAAATAATGATACAGCAATTAGTTAATTTAAAATAGCAATCTGCAATAAAAAAATATTGAGTTTGTTGACAAAATTAATTTTACCAGTTAATAGAAGTTTACTTCATAACCCACCTTCGCGAGTAAAAACTCGAAGCAAAATGGAAGGTGGCTGTAATTCCTCAAACTCTCTCACTAAACGCATAATGGCGACCAAGAAGAAGGGTAATCAGATATCTTGACGGGAAGCCCTTATATCGGAGTGAGAGATTTCGGTTGGCTGCATCCTTAATATTACGCAGCCGAGTGGTGAGGGGGTGCGGATTGATACAAGGCAAATAGTACCTCTAGTAACCATAGCATTTTCATTGGCCAACTTCCCCTCCTCCCCGTCTTACTTATTTTGTCAGAAACAATGTGAAATACAAAGTAACGAGTTTGGTCAGGCATTTTTATTGGTTGAATTTCCCTCCCACCCTATTAATTTTCTCCTAAACTATATAGGGATGGTAAAAGTAGTAAAATACAAGGTAAATTTGGAACATCCAAATCGGTTGACGTCACAGGTTGGGGCGCCTCTTCCCCCTCCTTCTCAACAACATGTAACCTTAACTAACATTAAGATTTAAAAAATTGTAACAATAAACTTTTTAATTTTTATAAAAATTCAATATTGGCATGCTCCCCCATGGATTATTAGTTATTATCTCAGGTTTCATACAAAAATAATCGCAAAGATAATCGCAGTAGTTCGTAATTTCAGTTTGAGAAACAATTTATTGACTCGAGACACCTGCCGACCAGGTAGAGCGAGTAGGAGCAACGCAGCGAGCTGCGAGGCTGTGCGTGCGCATTGATGCGAAGGCAAAATTTCACGCCACCGGCAGAGATAGCGCAAGCAGGGTCCATCGTCGCGTGCGAAGCGACACCGTGACAGAGCTTCGTGGCTTGGCAGGGCATTAAGGATGGAACTGGCCGCCTCTCCAGAACGAAAAAAAATTAAATTATTTCACCTGAAAAAATAAACTTAGACCTTAGTCAAGACACATCCAAAGGGTATTGGAAAACAACTCATTCCATTGCAGTGCTAGTCTTGCACAAAAATATGTAAACGAGAAGCATGAAGACTGCTTTTTCCCTTTTTNAACTCATTCCATTGCAGTGCTAGTCTTGCACAAAAATATGTAAACGAGAAGCATGAAGACTGCTTTTTCCCTTTTCCCCAGACTTTGAAACCATTAAAAAATCACACATCATGTGCACAGATCTATATATCAGTCCATTCAGGAAGACAGTGCATGTTCTAAGGAGTCAGTAACCGAACTATATTCGCTTTCTGCATGTAACATCTGCCGAGGTATATCGTCATCTATATTTTTTAAATATATAAGTGGCTNGAACTATATTCGCTTTCTGCATGTAACATCTGCCGAGGTATATCGTCATCTATATTTTTTAAATATATAAGTGGCTGTAACAACCAAATGCTGTGTCAAGCATAATAACTCAGCTCAGGTAGGCAGGCTCCTTAATATGTTACGTCTCTGAATAAAAATATTGTGATAAACTATGGCTTTTATAGTGCCAATACAAATACAGTAAATCCATGTAAAATTGTTTACACTTTTAAACAGAGTTCTATTAACGGGTTTTTGAAAAATCACCACATGTATTTGTTTTTGTCGTGTATCATAAGTTTTGAGCATTAATTGATTGCATAAATTGAACTGTTACCTATATTTGATATATAAATAATGTAAATAGGCGTGTTGTTAAGAAATACGTCAACGTATGTGGTTCTTTGTGCTTAATTTTATATGCAAGAAAGTATAACTTTAGCAAGGCTTCGGAATGAACTTTAATGTTGGAACGTGCACGTAATATCCACAGACAAAGATTGAGAAATATTTACGCATGATGCAACAAAAGATACGTGTTAAATAATATGTTACATGCACTGCCACGCCTCCAAAACATAAAATTCAGTCTGAATCTCCCGCATTGTGAATGTTGTTCGAGCCGTAGCAAATAAAAAAATGGTCTTAAAATTAAATGTATTTTACGACCAACAAACCCATTTTGAAGAATTAATTCTTGTAGACCTTACGACGGTAGAAGTGTTTGTAAAAATNTATTTTACGACCAACAAACCCATTTTGAAGAATTAATTCTTGTAGACCTTACGACGGTAGAAGTGTTTGTAAAAATCTTTCTACTCTTTGACTGTTGCTGTTACTACAGAACAAAGTCTTTTATAGTTTGTGTCCAGAATACCGACNAAAAATCTTTCTACTCTTTGACTGTTGCTGTTACTACAGAACAAAGTCTTTTATAGTTTGTGTCCAGAATACCGACAAATAACTATAGGGAATGCACACAGGGCTTAAAATTGGACTTTTATGTCTAAGCAAGCAACTGATAATAGATCGTTATATCCACGGGAAAATGTTGGGAAAGATTTACGCATGACGTAACACAAGATCAGTGGATGATTTAAGCAGCCGCCTTAGGAAAAGGAGGGGAGACTGGTGGTAGTCTGTGTAACATCCGAAACTTGGGAATTACCAATTCTTATAACCTTTAGGCATTGTAAGCAATTTTGTTGCATTTTCTGGGCTACTTATGCGTGTTATTCTGTAAATACTTTCTTCGCATAACATAAAGTTACACAACTATTTTATTATTATTTTTAATTAATACATTTTATGGTCGTTAAAAAGTTGGTGATTTTTTTGGATTTTGGGTGCTTCCTATATAGATAAGTAAAATCTTTAAGGTTAAGTATAGTCCCTCGAATGTCAATACTACGATAAAATTAAAAATAAATTACCATTATCAAATGTAACCGTAAAATTTTGTGCAAATTTGATTTTCTACTTTTAATTACAGTTCGAAGCTCAGCCACATCACATTAAAAATCATGTAAGAGAAGCATATCAGTTTCGGTTATAAGCTATGCATGAAAAGTAATCTTGCTATCCTAATTATATAGCTCCTTCTCAATATTCAATATGAAGAATTAATTCTGATTTTGGTATAGAAATTATTTTTAAATCTGGCGTATCAAATATCAACATCAAACCTTTTTTTGCACAGAAAAAATTCTGGGGAAACAGGTTTGCTTATTTTGCAGTATCTACTTGTACTGTTATATGAACATTCTTAAAGTTTCTCACTGTACAACATTTTAACAAACGTAACTGTAAAATACCGTAAAAACTAATTTAAAAAAAACCATAGATTTTAGCTCTAGTGGTTTATGTTAACAGTTTGACAATGCACTGTCGTAAATATTTTTAACTCAAAACATANTGGTTTATGTTAACAGTTTGACAATGCACTGTCGTAAATATTTTTAACTCAAAACATATTCTGCCTGAAGTACTGAAATAGTTAAATGTGATACAAATTATTTTTATCCAAAATATATTTCACAGAGAATCTGTAATATCGTTTATAATTAGTATACAATCGTGAAACATACGCTTCGAAACAGCGTAACTTGAAAATATATTGAAAAAAAATTTTTTTTTGTGATTCTACAGAAATACACTATGAATTTGTGTATGTTCACTGTAATAAAAAAAGTATCTGTATTACTCATAAGCATATATGTATTATGATCTGTTGTTCAAAGGAACTGTAATGGTTTGGGTATTGAACTATAAAAAAAAATATAAGTGCTATAAAAAGACATCTTTATATCTTCGAACATCGTGTTGTATGGACATCTGAGTTTTGTCTTGGTTTTAATGTTTTTCTGACAGCAGATTTAAGTCAGCTTTGCAATATTTCATGGTATAGCATAACACTATGAATTACGATTTTCTTGCTCTGTATACCTGCACTATTAGCTGCACTGTAATACCTTATTATAATTTAACAAAATACTCTTCGGAAATAGTTACCAACAACATTATTTGTAACACTGCAAGTAAATAAAGAGCAAATATTACATGTTACAGTGGAGTGAGTAAAACTAACGTTGAATTTTAACAAGCAAATACCATAGGCTGGTTAATTATAAACATATAAACAATTTGGAATGTTTCATAAAAGTTCCTTTAAAGAAACGGTGCTTGTACTGCAGTGCTGTAAAAAAAATTTTTTTGGCTACTTCTATTTTTTCTAAAAATTGTTTGTAAAACGAACAAAATATTTTACTGGGTACAGAAATGTGGAAAAATTCTGGTTTCATTAACTGTGAAAGAACTGGAAACAGATTATTTTTTCAATGGAAAAGGCTTTTGTGAGAAGAAAACGTAGAAAATACACATTATGATAATGTTAATAAGGATGAGTACGTTGGACATAAATAAAGGTCCTTCAGATAAGAAAAGTCATTCTCAAACTTTAGTTTTGCCTGATATATTCTTGGCCACAAAACGTCGAAGCGAGTGTAAGATGAAATCAGCTAGCGAAACCTGACGATGTTCAGCTGCCTTCACTTTACAAAGTGTCCTTATGCATTTNAGTGTAAGATGAAATCAGCTAGCGAAACCTGACGATGTTCAGCTGCCTTCACTTTACAAAGTGTCCTTATGCATTTAATGGAAGAAAAAGCGTATTTTGTGTTTATTCTTCTGATACGACAAGGGCTATCATAAATTGTAGTTTGAAATTATTTTAAACTTTTTATTGTAAACAAACTTTTGTGATAAAGAGTAATTGTATATTTTTGTGTGGCATTACCAATTATCTAAATAATTCGATATGTATAGAGGAAATATTTTCATCAATAGTCAGCGTGGCAAAATTCGTTTTGATACAAATATTTATGTACCGCAAGTTAAAACAACACTTCGTTTTACAATACCACTGAAATGTCTTACACCAGTTTATAATTTATACCAAGACAACAATACGGTTTATTTCAATTATCTAAATAGAAATATATCGTTTTAGAAATAGGAGTATTTTAATTTATAAATAAATTATATTTTACTGGTGTGAGATTTGTATTATATTCAGAACACATTCCCTTGATAAGTTTCCTGCGTTAAAGAAAATAATTAAATATTAAAAAGCTATTTATTCAGAACAGTCGTACTTAACTGAAGTAGGGCAGTTATAGCTGCCGTATTACTTTACAAATGAGGCTTTCTCACATGCAGCTCCTTGTGCAAAACGATTAACTACCTGCCCTTGTCAGCCAGACTATCCCGATTCACGTCATTTAAAGCAAGTACATTGAGATGTTTCTATCGACAGTGTGATTGGAATTATGTTTTAATTCTGTGCAATATGGGGCAAGTGTGCTCGGCACTTAGAACACTCATTGACCTGCAAGACAGCAGTTTAAACAGCTATCTTCGAATGTAGTACGCACTTGTCCCACTACAAAACTCTGGAAAATGTTCATTATTACGTTACAGTTTTTATACTTAACTTTTCACAATGAAAACTCTGCTTTAGGTGGTTTTGCAGATCGTTTTTAGATCAATACAGTATATAGGTGCAAAAAATTTCAAGTTTTTCTTTGTTGTATCATATATCAATGGCCAGATAAGAGGCAATTAAAAATATTTTGCATCAATGAATTCACAAGAGAAAAGTGATAAGAAATATTATGCCACTTCCAAATCCGACCGAAGTACGTACATACTCATGCGTACCTGTCCCCGGAAGTGAGATCAACAGTACCGTCCGAATTGCAAGTATACAAGTAAACGAACATGTATACTTCTCGCGTTCTTGCGGCTTACATGTGCCGCCATTTTGAGATGCATTTTGTAGATTACAATTGATTTCCGACATTATTATATTATTTAAAGACTAATAGGGAAACATCACAAACTCGAAGGCATAGCATTTTGAACTAAGTAAATAATTATGGAATGATACGCCTTAAAAAAATGTTATAAACAATAAATTCTTTTTAGGCCCTATCTGTTCATAACCGACAAAAGCTAATGTAAAATAAGCAATCAAAATTGCAAAATAACAAACACTATGACAATCAATGTTATGTAAGTCAAAATTAAATAATATTTAATCCTTTACTTAAGTCTACAAAATTTTGGCATTTACAAGTTCTTCACCTAAATGCATGTTAAATAAAATGAATTGACTGCGTAACAGTTGTGGTCGAAGCCAACAATGTTGCCTGTCTGAATTAATCGAGTATTGCGCCAAGGGTTTGCGAAGTATACAAAGGTGTAAGTACCCTTGTATATAACTGAATTCTAGCACGGCGTATGGCAACATTTGCCAGTAGAGTATTTAACATCGACATTCTAATGTTCAGTTATATTAGCAGGTTTTTTGCAGTGCAAAGTTTGCTGTTTGATGGTATGAGGGACAATGATAGTCATACATAATGATTTTGCAGTTTCTTCAGCTTTAGCGATAAAGGTATTAAAATACTCAACATCTCTAAGGTTAGATAATTATATTATCGCTCCAAATACTAATTTTATCTTCCATACTATTAATAGCAGTCTGTGTATCTTTTACTTATAAAGAAACTCAATGGGTGGACGTGCTAGTGAAAAAATGTCACTAGGATTTGTAAATGTCACAATAAATGTCGGATCACTAAGTGATATGGCCAGTGCCCTTACATAAAAAGCCGCCAGCCATGCTTTCAATTTGAAAACCATTTGCAACGCTTCTACTACTTTGTACAGTTGTCACTTACTGTTAACACTGCAGTATAACGATTGATCTAGCAAGTCTCGCACAGTTTCCTTAATTGTCCTCCAAAGTATTGTAATAAGAACAGTATTTCGTTTCAAAATTCAGTGAAGAAATAATTGGCTCTAAGTATTATTACAGCTCTATTCTTGACGCTTTGATTTTTTGGGTACACTGATATCGACAAATTCGAGCCAGACTCTAGTAAAGACAATGAAATACATGGTCGGTACTCTCTGCATTTTTTGAAAACCACCAGAGAGTTCTGAATTTATTCGTAAATTTTGATTTTGCGATTCAAATACGATCTGTTCTATTTATATTTAAATCTCGTATCATACTGAAAACGATGTAACGTAGCGTTATATCAATGAGTTTTTTTTTAAACTGCTTGTCGTGTTCTGGTTCGTGCTATTCTTGCTAACATTTACTTCGCGAGGATAATAATTACCCTCGTTTCCTTGAATCAATAATAACCAAAATCGTATCTTATGAGGTTGTGATAAACATGCCCAATATAAGAGAGAGCTAAGAGATGAATGGCACATCTGTCATCTAACCACACGACCATCAGGGATGTAAAGGATATGGAGTTTTTCAAATAAATCTAATATTTCGTAAATTTAAACAAGGAAATTTTTATAATTTTTTTTGATTCAACTTTTGAACTGTCTCATATTTCAGACACACATCGGGATGTTTTCCACAAAAGAAGTCTTAAGTGAATCGAATTCTCAAACAATTAAATAATTTTTAACCGACCCCATGCCCTTTTTTTGTATGTAAATGGGTTTCCTTCAGGAAAGTTATATTTATATTATTAAAGTTGTGAATTAGATATACATTAATAATGAAGATGTTACTCCTGCACTACACGCTACGAATCAAGAGGCTTTTTCTAAAAGTAAATTCCTAAAAGCTTAAATCAACAAGCAAACAAAAATACATCATGGTGAGAAAGACCCATCCTCAACTGAATAGTGGCTACTTCTGTCGAGAGGAGGAATGCAGCAGTTCTTTTGCAATGCTGGTGTTAAAACTGTTGTAGAAACATACGTGTAGACTCACATGTACAGGCTTTTTTGGTGACTTATCTGATAATATCGTCACAAAAATTTTTAAAGCTTAGTATTTTCATTCAAAATTCTATGTGGACATAATAGCGACGTTATAAAATTTTTAATGGGTCTAAGTGAATGCTTGTGTGTGTCAAACATATGTGTTTGTGTGTGCGTACATAAATGCACATAGTGATTAGCTTCCAATTATTTGTTTGCAACTGCGTAATATTTTTACTATATACATTGAAACCCAGAAAATACCGTCTAAAAAACGCATTTTCCTCTGGCTCTTGGAGGGAAGGAAGTTTCTCCCTTCACCACGCAATTAATCTGCCACTGCGCAAAATACGTGTTAAATAATAAAAAAATTATGCGTTGTTAACAAGTAAAATTTGGCTCGAAAATTCCCGCGTTTTGAATTTCATTCATGTTTTGACGTATCCACAATATATAGCATGTATACTTAAAAAAAATAATAAATTGCGTTTCAACATTTCCCACGAACGGCTCAGACCTTTTTATCGCGCAGACAATGAATCTCATTTCGTTTTTTCTATAGCGTATAAAATAATTTTTTTCAAAACTGTGTTTTCTTTTGCGTGCTAGCGAACACTTGAGTTTGCTTATAGGCCGTAGAAAGCAAATTATATTTTAATTAATGTTTCATTACCTTTTTCAACTTTAAAAAATATTACTGAAGCCTTCAGCATTTAAGCAATGCTTAATTCATTCAGACTTAGTGAACGCGATTGTGTACATTACGCACGTTTAGGCAAACTTTGGTTATTAATGATTAATGTTATAATCTTTGGGTAAATTATTAGCAAACAGTCTTACTTGTCTAAGTCATAATTGATTCATATTACTGAAGCCGAACATATAGTCTACAGTGACAATGAAACAAGTGTTTTGTTGACTCGAGTACAACACCTGAAACCATAAAATTATGTGTATAAGAGAGGGTTAAAATAACCATTAAAACTTAATTTTATTATTTAAAAAAATTGAAAATAATATATAGAAAATATGTATTAATATGTATTAATAGTGAGTGAGGAGCTTCGGAGGCTCCAAACATGGAGGTCATGAGAGCCGACGAGGGCAAAGCAAGGTGAGATGGAGCAGCGCTGGAACACAAGGGCGTGGGAAACGGGAGATCCTCGAGAAAAATTTTTTTAATTTAATTATATAAAATTTTTTCTGCATTAGGAAGTTATGAAAAAATATATTTGATGAACATTTATATTCGTCACATACAAGATTAAGTAGTATTTAATATTGAAATATTAATATTTGTTTATATAACGCGAAAGAAGGTTTTAGACGAGGACTCAAATTCGTTGAATTTTAGATGGGTGGGCCATTTTATTCATGAACTCTTGTTTTTTAAGTACATATAATTACCAATGTTTTAATGCGTGTTTTTCTCTTTCGTCTCCCATAGCAGCCAAGCTCCCCACATCCGCATCAAAAAAGAGAGAAGCGTTCTTAGCTTTGTTTTTGTTTTTTAATGTGCGGCTAGGAAAACAGTGTTCCAGGAATATCCACATCGGGGTCGGCGTAGACGGGAACTTTGTAGGTTGAATCAAATATTTAATTACATGAACGTAAGCATGGAATAAGTGTATGTACAAAGCTAACAGAAGAGAATCGGTTCCGTTTTTACGCCTACGTGTTTTACACTGAAATAAGCACATGATTCCATCTTTAATGCACTATGGTTACTTGGTCTTGCGGACAAACACTTTTAACTTACACAAAATAAAGTAATGGGGTATTTTCATTGCAGACATACCATGGTTCGATATCTCAATAATGTGAAGGAAATGGGGTGTTAATGCCCATTTTAAATACTCGGGCTGCGATAGCACATGCAGGGGTATAAAAAACCGAACTTCCGAATAAATTTAGGGGTTAAGTTAAGATTCTTGCAGAAACAGCTCTAGATATGGTAACCAACTAAATGAAACAACAGAAACAGTGGTTGAGGGATCAATATGATCACATGTTTGTGAATTGCAGGAATGAAAAATACTTCAAAAACTTTCGAAAATCAAGGAAAAATTACACAAGGACATTGGCATAGGTACAATACTTGTTAGCAAATCTAATAGGTAGACCAATATCAGCGGTTTGACACAAATAATCAAGAAACTGTCTTTTTTAAATGCTTAAACACTAACCCTTCCATGCACGATTTCAATACGGTTTAGCATGTTTGTCATATGTGAGTTGTAATCGTCAGGTTTGTGACAGTATAATTTTTTTTTACATATAGCAAGGGAAGGATGAAAGGAGGGCTGTATGTAAAAATAAACTAAGCAAGGAACACAAAATGTGTGTTTATTAATCGTGGCCTGGCTATACCATTTATGGTTCCGTTTTCGTGTCTTTGCTAAGCTTGTGCAGCTCTAGCTTCGGAAGTCGTCAATTTAGAGATTTTATTCCTAATACGTCGCCGAGCGAGGTGGCGCAGTGGTTTACATTTGGACTCGCATTCGGGAGGACCTGAGTTCTAGTCGCGGTCCGGCCATCCTGATTTCGGTTTTCCCGTGGTTTCCCAAAATCAAGCCAGGCTGATGCTGGGATGGTTCCCTCCAAGGCCGATTCCTGCTTCTCTAAGCAACTTGCTCTGACCTTGCTGTCGACGAGACGTTAAGCCCTACCTACTTAATACGTCCTATATGAAAAATTGGTACACAAGCAAATTACTGTTACCAATACCCGTGTGCTCGTCGTGCTATAATGAACCCCGACAGAGGTACACCCTGGCGTGCCTGCACGCACGTGTGAGTGATGAGTAAGGTGGAGTAGAGGATGACATGCCCGAGGGTTATTCGGAAAGTAAGCTCCGATTCGCCGTAGCTAATCGAATGTCGCGCGAACATTGTAACGCGCATGCGCACCGAATCCCAGCATGCCTTTCTCGTCAAACGACGCAATTTGCATTGGTATTGTTGCAGTGTTCTGTTTACAGTGGAGTTTAAAATGTGTAAAACAATTTATCAGCCCGCCGACTGTGAAATACGGTCAGTGATTCAGTTTTTGAGTCAAGGGTATGGCCCTAATGCGATGAGTGACAGCAAAGTGCATAAGTGGTTGAGAGCTTTTAAGGACAGACAGGAAAATGTCCATTATGAACCGCGATCAGGCCGACCATCAGTGATCATAGAAGATTTGGTCAAAGCCGTGGACGAAAAGATTCGTGAAGACCGGCGATTCACAATTTCAAAATTATCATTGGAATTCCCGAATGTGGGTAGAACAAATTTGCACAAACTTTTCTCTGAAAATTTGCAATTTCACAAATTGTGCGCATGTTGAGTTCCCAGGCTTCTTACTGAGGAACAAAAAATGAAAAGAATAGCTTGTGCTCTTGATTTTTTGGACCGATATCATAGCAAGGTGATCAATTTTTAGAGAAGATTGTCACAGGGGACGAGACGTGGGTTTCTCACGTGACCCCAGAGTCTGAACGTTAGTCGACGGAATGGCGTCACCCGACATCACCAGTCAAAGTCAAGGCCAAGCGGACAATCTCAACACGCAAGGTTATGGCAACCGTGTTTTGGGATAGACATGGAGTCTTGTTAGTCGAGTTTATGCAGCAAGGGACAACAATCAATGCAGCCGGTTACTGGGCTACCCTTACTAAACTTCGAAGTGCAATACGAAATAAGCGACATGGCCTTCTGATGTCTGGAGTTTTGTTGCTGCATGACAATGCCAGACCCTATTCTGCCATTCACACCCAAAATCTGATCAGATCTTTTGGATGGGAACAGATTGACCACCTACCTTACAGTCCAGACTTGGCGTCCAGCGATTTTCCCTTGTTCCGCAATTTTTAGGTATTCTTGCCAATTTGTATCACTTAATAGACGAAGGGTGTCGAAAAATAAGCCTTACATTCGCCGGAAAAGGATAGGTTAATGATAATAACAACTGAGAATGGTAATAGAGGTCCAAGGACGAGCAGGTGCCAGCCGGTAGGAGAGGTGATCAGGGGAAGCCAGGAACAGGAAGATAGACATCCCTCACTTCTTGAAGATACGAGAAGAAGAACCTTAATTCTCCCAGAGAGACCACCTACCAACCGTGACACGCATGCCTATTGCGGGGGGCACTCCCTCGCATAGGAGTGGTCACTCCCCCCTCCTCCTTAAATGCGCTGCTAGCTATCACTCGCCCTCGCGGGCCCCAGGTTGTGGCTGTCACCCACGCCCTCAGACCCTCGAGGGGAGGAAAGGCACGTCCCTTTAGTTGACAGCGACTGGCTGGCGAATGCGAGGCCCACCAGACTAACACATATTAACACAACAAAACATAACACTCAGATCACACAATACAGAAAAATACTGAGCACTGCAATCCACCCAACTTCCTACCAATTGAACATAAACAAAGGCAAACGCCTTTAGGTAGGCAAGTGCTTCCCCAAAGATGACGAGGTGAAAGAAGCAAGTACAGGCTGGTTATCCTTACAGGCGGCAGACGTCTATGACTTAGGCATACAAAAACGTGTAGAACGTTATGAGAAATGTTTAAACAAATATGGAAACTATGTAGAAAAATAGAGAAACATGTAAGGAATTAAATAAAAAAAAACTATTTTTGAATAAATCTGTGATGGTTTATGTTTTATAAGAAATCGGACCTTACTTTCCGAATAAGCCTCGTATATGCANTAAAAACAATTTTTGAATAAATCTGTGATGGTTTATGTTTTATAAGAAATCGGACCTTACTTTCCGAATAAGCCTCGTATATGCAGTTTACAGACAAACCCTTACGGAAACATTGTTGGCTAGTGTATTTCAGCGAGGACTGTGACGGGCATATGCACTGTGTGTGTAACTAGGCACATCTTCCCGAGAACGAAGTCAACACGAGGTTGAAAGATGTAGGTCTAATGTATCGTGAATCTTTTGCGAAGAATCTTGTTCTAGCTACTTAGTTTATGAAGAACCCAATGACTGGGTTGGTATACTCAGACATTTGATTGACGTGCAAAAACGCGGGGATCTCTCACGCATTGTTGAGATATCTTCAATTATCGATGAACTGAAGTATAGGGGTTAAATCATATTGTACTGTTTGCTACGATCCATGTTCTGCAAACATTTGAGAATATAACTATAAAGATGAAATGTATATAATAAGTAAATAAATTAAATATACATATTCATAGTAAAGTGTGTGTAATTACTTATATAGTCCGTTCTGCTTCAGTGGTGCATACAGTTGATTTCGAGAGTCTGTTTTAAATAAAATTTTTGCGAGCATGTGTAGGAGAGGTGCTATGGTGGAATCTGAAGTATTATGTTATATTCGAATCGATTACATTCGGCTGAGTTCTATATGACAAATGAATAAACTGAGAAATAATTTTTGATGCAAGTTTATAGGCCAGTCATTCGTGTAGGAATAAAGGCGCATACATGTACGGTGTGGTTATGTAACAAAGATTGTGTTTGGTATCGACTGGCATGAGAAGTGCGGTAATGACTTTGTGTTTATCAGCGTCTAAAATTTATATTAATTTGAAAACTTTCTATATTGCTCGCAAGTTAAAATTTCTTCGCATGACACTTTTGTGTGTATACCAGTTTTGAATATACTTATGGCAAATGAGTTATTTTAAGTAATAGATTTTTCTTGCATACATACATTTATTCACATTTTTACAAAAAACAAAATAAATTAGTTAAAATTGGTTTTACTACTTTTCGTACACATGAAGTCGACATATCAGAGTCTATTAATGTTTCGAAGGGAACAGCATCATCCTCTATGTGGATAAACATGCTGGGCCCACAGAGTTGTACTGCTGTTGGTGGAGTCATCAGAGGATGAGTAACTGGAGATGAAGTCACTACTAGCGTAACCACTGCTGGAATACATAAGCTGTGGTTCTTGTTTCATGGTGCACAAACAAACATATTTGCATTTTTTATATAGTCCATCTTTAGTTTATATGAATATTTTTCGGTAAAAACTATCTTCTTGAAGCAGTTTTTTCCTATATACGGAGCACAAAATTGATGCACACTGTGTATCCTTTGTTGATAAACGACCAAGTATGTCTTTCTTAATACTTTTATAATGATGTTTACCATCGCATGAATCTCTGTACTTGATGTCCTTGGGGTGCCCGGGCATCTCATAAAAAGGTGCTAGCTTCGGAGCACAGAGATGAACAACACAATTACTATATTCGCTCACGAAGATGGATACTACCCTGGATGATTCGTATGGTAAATATTAATTCCACTGTAGACGGAAATGTACATTCTCACTACACATTTCAAAGTATATCGAGCTGTAAATATCACCATATTAATTTTTAAATGTAATACCAAACTGCACACAATATAAACCTTCACGTACATAGTCGTAGCAAGTGCTGGGGTTGTACATTATGCATGGTGCCGACATGGTGCTAGTAGAATTAGGCAACATGACACTTCTTCATCTTCCTCGCAGTCTTCAGAAAATGGTTCGTCACCATCTTATCCAGGGTCCATGATGGCTGGGCTGGCTGACTACTGGACTGGATGACTGCTGCTGAATGCAGACTAGGCAGAATAAGACTGGTTGCAGATTGGTACAAAACTAGATGAGACACTAGAGTTTGAGTAACTGGATTCTTCTGTTGTACTGTCACTTAAAGATAAGTCACCACTGTAGCTGGCATACCACTGCTGCTAGAGTCCATACTATTTGTTTCTGGATCCATGTTTAATAGACAATTGAAATTTACGAACATATCTGCTTTATTTATACAGTCCCATTGCTTGGCCAGGAGGTTTAATGGCAAAAACTTGGCTTCACTGAGTAATTTCTGCCTGTAAAAGGAACAGATTTCGTTCGCACACACCGTAGTTTGCAGATGAGTCCAGTATGGTTCATGGAAGTTCACACCACTGTACAGGTCCCCGGTACACGATTAATCATATCGTAATGGCACTTGAGATGCTTCTTTAAACAGATTTTTATGTGTCAAGGAACTTTTCATTAGTACTCTCCTCGAAAGGAAATGGTCGCTTTGAGGATCAACATCAAATGTCTTGTCCACTTCGCTTAAAACGCGATTTTTCATTTCTTGTAATGTGCATTGAAAAATATGCACACATGGTCTGCAAATGTTAACTGCACACTCGCTGATATTACTCTCTCTCACAATTTCAGATTTTATACAGTCTGGCATGACTATTTTGTCCCATAAGAAGTAAAAAGGAATTTCATTTGCACATTGCTCAACACATGTTACCAGGGGATCGTCCACGCAGTATTCTACACTCTGGAAGCCCGAGTGCACATACCAGTAGTCTTACTCTGGATCAAACATGGCTGATTGCCGGCCGAAGACAGGATGAAGACTGATGCTCAGAGTACGAATGCAGCTACACATTGCATGTAACAATATTTTAAATAATATGGGTGTTCCAGTTATAATTTTTCACCAGAATATAAAGTTAAAAATTACTGTAAAAACTGAGCCTCGAAATGACCTGAAATTCGTTGCCCGACAAGACAGTTTTTTTAATGCTTCTTATAAAAAATTAGATATTTTGTACTAACGAAACCATATTTTAAAAGGCAGCTGTGTTTCAATTAACATTCCTAAGAAGTGTATATATGAACACTGATAAATTAGCATAAAAAACCAGCCTTGTATAAGCCCAAAACTATAAACATTGTACATTAAAGCTGTTGCTCCATTTAAATGAAATGGCTTCAAATTTGATACAAACTGTGTAGTTGGAGGCAATTTTATTTCACAGAATGGCAGTCTTGATTGCATGTAATTAGACACGTAAACTATTTCGTAGGTGGGTTATGATAACCACTGTGTGTCAACAACCTTCTTCCTATATAGTGTTGTGCTCTTTTTTCCATGGCCATCTCCATCTCGCTTTTGTTTGTTCTCCCTTCTTATCGTTCGTTACCTCCCCTCTTCCAGTTGGTAGTGTGCAGTCAATACTTCTCCACCAGGGAACTGGAAAGAAACCAACCATGAGCAAGAGGGGCAGTACCGAAAAGAGGAATACACCGTTGAGAAAAATCCCCTTCTTTCTAAAGGAAGGAGAACAGAGAAGTCTGTCCGTTGACTTACTTTTGACCACATTACGCCGGCGCTGGCGTGTTTCTAGACAAAAAAAGATATTTTTAACTGCTGTCACAAATAACAAGAAGTTACTAAGAACTAATGAGCCTACTTTTCACTACATGGACGCAAATAAATTGTAGTGGAATTCTTAAAAGCTTAGATAGCGAGTAGACGTAAACGTCTCAATGAAAGCAATATCATTAGAGGTGAAACCAAAAACATATGAAACAGTACCAAAACAATTCAAATACAAGAGTGACTTATCCAGGATTAGAGTTCAGAAAACTCTTAAAACTAAGCTAGCAAGTAATCAGCTGTATCACGGAGGTAGGATTCGGAACATCAACTTCGGATGTTATCAGTCTAATGTTTTGAACTATAGGGTTCACTAACCTGAAATATATACATGGCCATCGTTTTGAAAATAAGTGTCTCAGCCATTAAAAACGCACAAGTTCACATGCCCTACTGATGCAACACTTGTGTGAAAAATTAGGTGTAAATAGGTTGATTGGTCTCCAAGATATGGCATGAAAAATGTATTTTTTTAAAAAGGGATATCTTATAAAAACTGCCTAAAAAGAGTTTCTGTATGGGATGTTTCTAATATAAACTATCAGCATAAAAAGTTTAATTGAATTTGGTTAAAGTGTTAAATAGATACGCCAAACATATCTTTATATTTATATGACTGCCATTTTGAAAATCAATGTCTGGAGCTATTTAGGCCATGTAACTGTACATGGCCTTCTGTAGTTCTGCAAAATTTGGTGTCAATTAGTTGAATTGATCCGGAAATATGGCGAAATGTTCCATTTAATCACCTGACACTATTTTGCAAAAATTCCTAATTTTTGGAGTGAAGATGGATGTATTAATTTCTTTTTTTTTAATAGTTGCTGCTGTGTTGAGTTGTTTATGTACTTTTTTGTTTTGATCTATAGTAATTCTGTAGCAAATGGAATCACTAAAATCCATAAGTTATTACCGGTACGTCTAACTAACTAATAAATAAATAAACAGTATTTATAAGTACTGCAGTTTATGCCTTTAGGATGTTTTAACTTAATGCAAACTGGAGATGTTAGGATACACCATTGTCAGCTTCTTTAATTATTGTAAACAACAGTTCTCTCTAATATTTTGTTTACTGGAGCCACATTTTTTAGTTATGTTTAATTTGTTATTGTCATTTCTTTACAAAAGCTGTGGCACACTTATTTTGTTCCTTCTCTAAGCATTTGCTTAGCAACATGTTTCAATTCAATTGTTTGAATATTAGACATTAGTCAAACCAATGTCTTTTCGTATTAGTTTTTAGTTACATTTTTGTTTGGAAAAATATTTTAAGATAGCAACAGAGGTTAACAGCATTAAATACGGGCCCGGAGCCCAACTAAAACATAAACACAGCGGCCTACCGCCGCCTCAATTATTTGAAAAAAGTCTGTCGGGTTGCATTTTGGTTGCAAAACCACTATAGGAGTTATAGGAACTTCGGTTCCTGACCTCGTGACAGCACTGTCATCCGGGGGCTTATGAGAGATTGGCGGTGCCATGTTTATGTTGTTGGATGGACTCCTTGAATGTTGACACATTTAAATGCAAAGTATTGCGCCACATCCATAATATGTAATCAAAGTGAACTATGTTAGTTTCCCAAGTTGTTCTGCCATGGTACAAAATGGCAGTGTGACATTCTCCATTGCAATACTTGGACCACCAAGTAATCTTATAGCTGTCTTGTTTTCTGAGTTGATATAAAATTTGGCAATGATCATAAACTTGATGCAGCTATTCTTCTTTTGCTTGACTAAATAGCTCACTGGTAGTGCAGGGCAGCTTCGAGTCTGGCCAGAGGTTGTACACTGGGCAGGTAATAAATCAGCATGTTACTGGAATCAAGCTGAAAAATCCATCTTCATTAATGCTGACCCAGTGCTCCAGTCCATCGCAGCTTTCTATTCGCTCTGACATTCCTGGCATCTAGATGTGAACTCTGCTGTAACCCACGATAATATCGGAGTAAATGGCTTTATCTTCAGGTCGTAACTGCACATACATAATGTGATGAAAGTAAGGTCAGAACTAACACTACGAGCCTTCTCCTCCACTTTTATATCAGCTTCCTCCTCTCCAATGTCCTCCCACACTCCGTCACAATTCTGGATGGGCCAGTGCTTGCTCGTGAAGCCTGCTGACTCCTTCTATTTTCCATCTGTACTTAACTCCAGTTACCAGACACCACGTAGGTGCAGACATGTGATAAAGCTAACACAACTCTTCCCATGCACGCTGACTTAGGCTATCTGACACCATGCATATTGGGAAAAAGACGTGGAAGCATGTACACATGAAGACTCCAATTACCTGACACAGTGGAGGTGTAGGCCTGTGAAAATGATAACACAGCCCTTGCCATGCAAGAACATATATTTTTTTAAGGTTTGACAAGGTCAACTGCCCTGCCTGTCTCTGCATGTTCGCAAACTCAGCTCCAGTAACCTAAATAGTACACTTTTTTTTTTTAGAAAATAATTTTTTTCCTAATTAATTTCTTTATTGTATTAGTTTTTTACCTCTGATTTGAAAAACCAATTTTATACAAAGTTTTTCATTCGCTATATTCAACATTGCCATTTTTCTGAATTTATGGGGTACATGAAACACAATAAAACAAGAGGTAATTTTTTTTCAAATTATACACGTATTTTATTTATCAAACACTTTTATGATGTTTGCACATACATGTTAAGCAATATTAGTTTACATTGACAGGAAAAAAGTTTTTTAATGTTCTTTTTTCTGCATTTATGTTATGATATATTATTTTATATTCATACATAGATAAGAAAGATCATTTTTGAGACACAAAGATTTTTTAATGAAAAATTCCCTGCTGTGTTTGTTTACACACACCGACACACGCCACATGCTTAAAAATAGAATTGGCAACTATAATGTTATTCACACTATGTTACTCCGTTCGAAACACTGTTTATTTATATGTTTTGTTATTATACACCGTTCTTCCCCATCCTCATCCGGTGAGTTTGTCTATACCTTGCACAGCAGGCTGAGACAAGTCGTTATCTACTCGACGAATGGTACCATGTCAGCTTCTTCGTCCAGTAGGAGTCTATGCATCTTGCCATCGCATTCTTCACTGAAGCTAAGCACGGTTTCCTGCCTCTCTCGTCATATTTCGTAGTCCCTTCGTAAGATGCCTTCTTTAATGATAATTGATTCACCCTTATTCAGCTCCAACAGTTCGTCGGTACTGCATGGTTGGGTTATGTACTGCCTCATCCTGTACACTCTGCATATTTCACCATCGCACTGGATTCAGTTCATAAAATACACTTTTCACTTGCCTTCAGCGTTCATGATGGTTGGGTTGTATGCAGGCACCAAGCTGTAGTAGAGGCGGGAATGATTCACACCATCAGAGGCTTTTATGTTTTTCGCATCATCCTCATACATTGGGTCGTCTAGCTAGTAATCCACTCGCCAGAACCTGGGGATGGCATGGGAATAACACTTCACCATACCTGACTCAAAGGAGCAGGTGTTCATCACCTCGTGCATCGATGATCGTGGTGGTGGTGTGATGGGAGTAGCTGTGGTGGGCATTAACCAACTGCTACTGGTGGTGATAGTGGTCTGCGTGGAGCCCTCATGTGCTGGAAGCCATTCGTCGCATGTAGTCGAAGTGAAGGTGGTGCTCGGTTGGAGACCCGATGTGATCAGCAGCATGATGTCGGCGGTCGCTTGGTCTGCAGTGCCGTTAATTTTTTTCACTGTGCGGACTCTTTGTAGATGGAGGAGGTGGTACCAGTGGTGACTGCTGCTGCTTTGTGATGTAGCACCTTGCACCAGCTGCGGGAATGAGGAATTTTCTGAAATAGAAGTGGTGCAATCTTCGAAGCACTCCTTGCAGGGCAGGCGGTCGCGAATATCTTCGTCTTGCTGCAGGTAGGCTGGAAGTCTCTTGTTCATGAACCTAACTTCGTGGTGTGCGTATGTCAGCAAGAATTCATTGCGTAGTAATCCAGTTCGTTATCTGGATCTAGGGCCAAAGTGTCCATAGCCTGCCACGTGCAACGATGGCCGAAATTATAATCTGCCCACTGGGACAGCATGCAAACATCTGGTGCTTGGCAATGACAAAATTCTACACGAGAAATAAATGATATACTTTAAGGCGAGCAGGTGACGAAGATGTGGCAGCAGCACTGGGACCCGGGGTCTTTTATACACTGGTATATGAGTTCAATGGATGGAGTAGGCGAAGATACCTGATTGGTTCTGACAAACTAACCAATGGGAAAATAGGTATGAGTTGGGTAGGAGGAGGCGAAGAGGAGTTTGGGGTGGGGAATGAGTGGGTGGGGATGTTGGGTTGGCAGGAGTGGGTGGGGGATGGTGGTCCATGATGGTCATGTTTGGGGGAAGGGGATGCTGCGGCAAGGAGAGGACGGATGATTGGAACAAGAAAATGTCTTTAATGAGAAAAATTACAAGAAATGAATAAAAATTTAATATAAATATTTTATTTTTATTTTTTAAGTCTATCAGAATATAATCTTATAACCAAAATATATTTTAAGACAAGTGACTGCAATAATATTATGGATTCTTATTCTGGAATAATTATATTAGCAAAACCTCACATTCTTCAGAATATATATATATTTTTTTCTCATACGCATGATTTTACACATACTTACACTAAAGAACAAAAAAAAACTGCTACACCTGCCTTATATCGTGTAGGAACCCCGCGAGCACGCAGAAGTGGCGCAAGACGACATGACATGGACTCGACTAATGTCTGAATGTATGCAGCAGGCAATTCCCACCATAAATCCTGCAGGGCAGTCCACAAATACATAGGAGAGCAAGACGGTGGAGATCTGTACTAAACAGCACGTTGCAAGGTATCCCAGATATCCTCAATCATTTTCATGACTGGTGATTTAGGTGGCCAATGGAAGTGTCTTAAGTCAGAAGAGTGTTCCTGGAGCCACTTGATAGCATCTCTCGATGTGTGGGGTGTCTCATTGTCCTGCTGGAATTGTCCACATCCGTCGGAATGCATTAATTGACATGAATGGGTGCAGGTGATCGGACAGGATGCTTTCGTATCTGTCACCTGTCAGAGTCGTTTCTAGACGTATCAGGGGTCCTATTTCATGCCAACTGCACACGCCCTATACAATGACAGAGCCTCCACCAGCTTGAACAACCCCCTGTTGACATGTAGGGCCCAAGGATTCATGAGGATGTCTCCATACCCGTACACGTCCATTCGCCCGTTACAATTGGAAACGAGACTCGTCAGACCAGGCAACATGTTTCCAGTCATCAACAGTCCAATGGCGGTGTTGTCGGGCCCAGGCGAGGCGTAAAGCTTTGTGTCATGCAGTCAACAACGGTACACGAGTGGGCTTTCGTATCCGAAAGCCCATATCAATGATGGTCCGTTGAATAGTTCACACGCTGGCACTTGTTGATGCCCCAGCATTGAAATCTGCGCCAATTTGAGAAAGGTTTGCACGTCTGTCAAGTTTAATGATTCTCGTCAGTCGTTTGCCCCGTTCTTTTACGATCTTTTTCCGGCTGCAGCGATGTCAAAGATTTTATGTTTTATCGGATTCCCGATATTCACGGTACACTCGTGAAATGGTCGTACGCAAAAATCCAAATTTTATCGCTACCTCGGAGATACTATGTCCCATCTCTCGTGCGCCTACTATAACACCCTGTTCATACTCACTTAAATCTTCATAACCTGCCATTGTAGCAGCAGTAACCGACCTAGCAACTTTGCCAGACGCTTGTTGTCTTATATGGTCGCTTTCGACAGCATCGCATTACTCTGGTTAGTTCCATACCTCTGTTATTTGCATACGCACACCTATAACAGTTTTTTTTGGCTCTTCAGTGTATTTTAAACCCTTGTCCGAGCACATGTCCCGATAGCCATGTGATCTAAGGCATCTGCATGCCAACCCGAGGTTAGGCATTTCGATTCCGCCCTCCCCTAGACGATATTCTGATGTCAGCGAAAATTAAATTAAAAAAGCAGTGCCCATAGAGACCAACACTAAAACGAACAAGGCGGCCGAGCATTAGCGACACCAGCGCCCCTAGAAGGCGAAAGTTGAAGGAAGGACAGTTTGAAACAATATAGTAAGCGAAATAAAAATGGCAGATGTAAACAAGATGTCGGCTGGAAGCAATATGATGGGTGTGTCAAATATCTAAGATGGCGGCCGATCCTCAGCCCCCAGCTCTTGTCCTAGAACATACAGTCCCTATCTACTATAATGCTTTTGTTTTATAGGATTTTCATATTGTTGTGGTAGATCATACAACGCGTAGGACGGTACTTTAGCCAAACTACAGGAAACTGCATCTACAAAGCAGTAAGTTAAAGGTGAAAAGTAAAGGTTTTATACATTACACAAAAAAATCATTGTACATTTGAAATATGTTTTTTATGTGGTTTTATTGTATTAATTTATTTATTTTGCGTGGGCGTCCCTGTGTTAGAATTTTGAAGGGTTGAAAAGGTATTCAATAAAATGACACATTAATGCGGTGTTAAATATCCGATAAATGTGTGTGTCTGCTTCAGAAATGCGCAAACATATTACAAGCTACACTTAAGGAACATGATCCCTATGTGGTTGTGAGTGAGTGAAGATATTTGAGTGGCTCTTAACATCGAGGTCTTGAGAGCCGATGAGGGTGGGCCGAGGTGAGTATGGAGAGCAGCACCGTAATTAAATGGCGGGGGAAATGGGCGATCCCTTAGAAAACCCGCCGACCAGCGGCATTGTTCGGCACTATTTCCACATGCGAAATTTCAGGAGCTCCCTCTCCGTGAAATCAGCCCGGGTGGCCTAGGTGGGAGGCGAGTAATCTAACGATTACTCCACCGCGGTCCCCTAAGTGGTTTGTGTTGTGTTTCAAGTAGTACTAAAATTTTTTTCATGCTGATTAACTATTACACAATTAATGAAAGCCGGATTTCCACTTCCATGTTCTTGTCCATAAATTGAAATTTTCATATTTATGTTTCGGTTAGATGGTTTGAAGCTATTTAATTTGTGTAGAATTTCTAGCAAATATCGTCTCATTGCATAAAGTCTATAATTCGATTTTTATTTTTTGTATGTACTGTAAGGTGATAATTGAACATGAAACGCACGAGGAACTTACAATAACTTAACTTACTGGATGATTGGTAATCTGGCTTTTGGTCTCTCAGTAGCGCATTTGCACTGAAGCACTTTTTTTGCACTTTTAATTTTAGTAGGAAAAATGTTGCAAAATCTTGAAAACCGTAACAATTGGGAAATTTTTGCTTCTTAAATATGTACGTTGGTCCAAACAAAGTAAGAGCAGTACACGGGAAATATAAAGAGGTTCTCATACTCAGCTGTATTAATGAATAACTTAGATAAAAATTTTATTTGGCTTTCCAGTAGGGACCAATAATAAGGCTTTTATTTAAACTCGCATACGGCAATATGGTTTTTGATGAAGTCACCACTGAAAACTTTAAAACACAATTAACATTCGTATCCATAATTAGGTAGGAAGATAAAATAATGGGTGAATGATTAATTTTATTTTTGGGACTAAGTATATGTACCAAGAACATATAAGAGCCCTTTCTATATTCTGTTGTGTATTTGATAGTGTCTGCCTCTACACATTAGTTCATAGATGAAAGAACTCAGTTCATACTGCAGACAACAGCAGTTACTGAAACAGAATAAGTTCAGAGATATTTTTAATGTTCCGTGGCTAATAAAACTGTAGCAAACTTACAAATCTTATAACAGAAAATTTTTTTTGCTGCCACTTTGCATCCCGATTTAAGAACAGTTCTTCGCAATTTTCGTTTCCCTATAAAATCTACATTACTCCTGGCCACCTACATGCGTCTTTTTATAGTCTCTATTCACTGAAAGCGCTGTCTTGGTGAAGCTATTTGCGTGTCTGAGGCCTAGAAGCGTGGGGGCGTTAAAAGCGACCCGTCGTACTACAGGCAAGGTAAGTTAACAAGCTTGCAGTCTTCCCAAATGTAGCACTCCATTCTGAGATTTTCATTTTGAACATATCAAATCGTACGAAACAATAAAGACTCAGTTAATAGACACGTCTGTATACTAATTTGAATGTACAGTTAACAGATTTGTACATATACAAACATGATAGTGAAAGCGCCAATCTTAGTCATTTTCATGCTGAGAAAATATGCATTAGAGATGGTAATATATGTTGTGAAGTTGTTCTTAAAACGTTGTTTGTATTGAGCTATAATTGAAATATTATTAAACAGTGTTTTAATGATACCTTATTATGTTAAATATCTTGACCTTCACCAGAGGAAACACATCATTTACCCTAAACTTGAGGGCAGATGCTTTATGGCAAAGGATGATGAAACAACTTAAAACTATTTCGTAACACTTGAGTATATAGGTTTCGTATGTTTAGGTCTAGGATGCCGGAGTAGAAGCCAAAAGCCGCCCGCGATTTTGGATGATGTAACTGCAGCCATTCTCTGGGGACGCACGCGACGGCTATCATATGATGCCACCACCATCAAAATTCTTGTTTCACCCCAAAATCACTTCATATATTGTGTATTTAACTCCTGAATCGTACCCCGAAAACAATTTCCAAAAAAAAATTGGAGTTTTTTTAGTCAGATTTTTTTTACTTCTGTTATTTTCCACAAAATTCGACAAATCGCAAGGCGGACTCAACANTTAAATATCTTGACCTTCACCAGAGGAAACACATCATTTACCCTAAACTTGAGGGCAGATGCTTTATGGCAAAGGGTGATGACACAACTTAAAACTATTTCGTAACACTTGAGTATATAGGTTTCGTATGTTTAGGTCTAGGATGCCGGAGTAGAAGCCAAAAGCCGCCCGCGATTTTGGATGATGTAACTGCAGTCATTCTCTGGGGACGCACGCGACGGCTATCATATGATGCCACCACCATCAAAATTCTTGTTTCACCCCAAAATCACTTCATATATTGTGTATTTAACTCCTGAATCGTACCCCCAAAACAATTTCCAAAAAAAAATGGGAGTTTTTTTAGTCAGATTTTTTTTACTTCTGTTATTTTCCACAAAATTCGACAAATCGCAAGGCGGACTCAACACTTTTCGACGTGTGAGCCAAAATTTGTCCTCAAAGCAGCAAGGCAGATTCCAAACTCTTTGATGAGTAAGTCAAATCCTGCGGGACAATGGCCAGGTTTGTATGCATTATTCTCCCGAACGCCATCTTGGATTTATGTGACCTCGATCTTGACTCTACGTGACCTTACACTTGAACTCGAAAGTGTAAAACAAAAAATGTTTAGTAAAAATAAAAAATAAAATAATGGAAAGTAAATAAATAATTTTAATTAAAAAATCCAATAAAATGTAAAAAAATTAGACAAAGAACAAAAACAAAATTGTTAAAAATATGTAAAAATTCGAAAAAAAATTAATTTAAAAAACATTTTTTAAATGTATGCAATTGATACACTGAAGA
>NQII01002981.1:91002-103045 GCA_002778355.1 Clitarchus hookeri
GGAGTAAAATGGCAAAGATACCTTCCACCTGGCTCACTCCAAACAGTGTAATGCTCTTCTTTCACAATACTTGGAAACTGATGACTTGAGTTATCTGCCTGTAACAGAACTTTAGTGAAATCTTGGCGTCCATCAAAGAAGATACATTCAATATTGATTGTCCTGTATCGAGCATGAAATTCTACATCAAGTGCTTTCATTACTTTTTCTTGTGCCCTTTTTACTTTATTGTGATCAACCACAAGTCTCCTGTCTCCTTCAGTAATTAATCCAGCATCCAAAAATGCATCTGTTGTAATGGCAGCTGTAGAACGTAGACCGACACCATACCTAATACTTTGCAATGCAACATTGCGCAATTGTAATGTATTATATTGACTTGTACTTGAAGTAGAAGGTACATCAGAATCATCACATGGAATCTGCAAAGGATCTTCAGATTCTTCATCTGTAACATCAGTTGGCTCTTCATCTTCGTCAGAGGAAAGAACTTCATCTGGTTGTAATGTTAATTCTTCCTTCCTTTTCAGCTTATATTCATAAATTCTTCTTAATTCATCTTCTTGCCTCTTCTGCTTTTTAATTTGTCTTCTGTGCTCAGGTAGATCTGGTAATCCAATTTGATGCTGTCCAACAGATCCAACCTTCTCTCTTTGACTATTAATAAACATTAGTTCTTTGACAGAGATCTTCATATCCTTAGAACAAGAGCAGGAGATGTGCACTTCATGTTTACAGCCGGCACCACCTGGACATGGACCCTCAAATTCTGGACATAGCTTAATCTCACACTTGCAATTTAGGATGTCAAAGAGCTTGTCTAATGTTGCTATGAAAGCCTCTTTCACTTCCAGTTTTCCTCTGCCAAGTGATATGTTTTTGGCCTTTTCCCAGTTTTCTTCTATCTTCTTTAGGACTGTGACTCTTGATTTAAAATTGGCACCACAAAACAACTGTTTGCTCGCTCCCACTGTTCAAGCACTTTTGAATAAATATCCTTTGCAAGAGTGGCTGCTGGGTAATTTGTGACATTCTCTACACTCTGTTCTCTTAGCAGAAGCCCATATCTTAGAACATCACGCAGAGTTGGGAGTTCAGAAGGCAGCATTTGTCGACCAGTTCCAATGAAGTTACTCATTAGAGTGGAAGTTGCCAATCTCGTCTTCCTTTTACTAGCTATGGTTCCGAATTTTTAGATTTTGTAATTGGAAGAAACTATTCGTGCCTGGAAAAAGAAAGAAAAGAAAATGTCACTATTTGTATGATATTAATATAAAGACGCTCAGCTGCAAATGAGTATTGCTAGTTTAAACACTTTTACGAGTGGCATAAAATATTTTTCAGATGTCATAGTATAATATAAGTATATTCTTAACCTTAGAGCAGAAGTACAAACAGAAATAATGATAAAAAGGCACTTCTTGAGAGAAGAGAGTTTGCTGCGAATTTTACATGAAACGGGAAAATATCACGAAATTGAAGTAACTATTTACCAAGCAAAACAATGTAATTGCCAGTTCATGTAAATATATTTGTGAATCGCTAACCAAAATACAACTTTTTGACACCCCTCATTTTTTGAAAAAGGAAATCAAAAAAATCGACACGCCCTATTGCTATAATAGTTTTTGGACCGTTCATGGCAGTTTTCTCGTAAACGAAGCGTCTAATGTATTTTTACGTAAGGGTGTTTTCTACTTAGTTCTGACAATAGATTCGTGTGGTACAGTCTTTATCTGCGAATTACCTGACAGTCTGTATAACAATGTAGAATACGGCACTGTACATCGTAGCTTTAAAATAATGTATCTCCATCAGTTATTTATAGTCACTAATCTGTCGCATCGTTTGCATTNTTAGGGCGTCTAATGTATTAATACGTATGGGTGTTTTCTACTTAGTTCTGGCAATAGATTCGTGTGGTACAGTCTTTATCTGCGAATTACCTGACAGTCTGTATAACAATGTAGAATACGACACTGTACATCGTAGCTTTAAAATAATGTATCTCCATCAGTTATTTATAGTCACTAATCTGTCGCATCGTTTGCATNCACTGTACATCGTAGCTTTAAAATAATGTATCTCCATCAGTTATTTATAGTCACTAATCTGTCGCATCGTTTGCATTCAAATAATGTGTTTAAAAACCCAACAATTATAGTTGTGCAAAGAACAAATACTGCATGTCATATACATGCGAGGAATACATTTCACGAAAAAATAACTTCCATACACGCACGAACAAACTGTAAGAATGCAGCCTCTTCGCCTCCCCAAATGTATCCTATATATTTTATTTTCCATCTCCGTTTATACAAAAGATCAAGATGTCAAACAATCATCACGTAAACACCGGTCACTTTCTGAATCATACCATGCATTCGGATGATTAGTGAAAAACAGGTTAATGGAGGCAAAAATAGTATTCCATCGAAAACTAAAAACCTATATCGCCCAAAACGAAAACAGCTCATTAAAGCATATATGCTCTTATTCTCTCTCGTGAAAATACACTTTGCAAATCAGCTTGGTATAGAATTGCGAACACTGAGTATTATGGTTTGACCGATACTGGAGGATGATGGCTGGCTAGGGAACAGGGAACTGGGACAACTGGTTCCTGGTGAGGGACCCTTGGACCCCGTGCTTGCTTTATAGTGCTCTGTCATTATGGTCGAGTGGCGGACATCTTGGATTTCGTTTTCGTCTGCCATCTTGAATTTTACCTTCGTCCAACATATTGTATTTGGCCTTCGTTTCAAGTGTCATCTGCCAGAGTGCCATTTTGATTATTTACGATTGTCATCTGACTGCAATCTTCTTTCCTATACCAACTGTTCAAGTACATCACTGGTGTCGACTTATTTCAATTTCTTTGTTTCTGATAGTTCCCTGCTTTTTCCACCTGTGTGTGCATTCATATTTGTTTCNTGTCGACTTATTTCAATTTCTTTGTTTCTGATAGTTCCCTGCTTTTTCCACCTGTGTGTGCATTCATATTTGTTTCCAATGTCTCCTTCTAACTGGCACAAGTTTAGGCTGCCATCTTCGTTTCCAATGTACCGTGATAGATGGCACTAGTGTAAAAATCCGTGTTTGTTTCTGATGTCCTCTGTATGTGCATACGCGCACACCGTATACAATTATGTACGATAATAATTTTGCAATGTATACAGTAATTTACGAAAATAAATAAATTTACTAATTATGAGCAATAATGTTTTAAGTGCTCTATGGATTTAATTGTAGCCCATATTCGTTCCTGCTTCAAATATTCTGTTTTGTAAACTGTGTTGGCGCCCTGTCTTACAGGGGAAAATGCAACCTTCACAATTTACTTACCACAAAGTAACAGAGAGTCTTTCTACTTCAGGATCACTTCTTTTTCAATTAGTTTCCAGGCGAGTAAAGATGGTCCAACTAGGGCCAAAACTCATTAAAACTCGAAACACTAATTCTATAATATGAGAAAAATTCGTCGGAATAGTTCCTATATCGTTTAAATATGAGTAAAACCTTCCAAGTGAGCGCATTCCTCTGTAAATTTGATGAACCCAAAATTTATGGTTATGTTACGAGAGCCGAAAAAACACGCTACTTCTTCTTCCATGGTGATACTGGCCTTATTTGTTTCATTTATTTGATAAAAAATAGTGTCCCGTGTAAACACACACAAACACACCGACGACACGACTGTTTTGTTGCTCAGCTGTTGTGATGCAAAGAAGGTACCGACAAAAAATTGTGACGACAGTTTGTCGACTGTGGACACATAGCCTAAAACTTTTAGTCTTGATAGCGAGAACCCCATAAAATAAGTTTGTATTATACATTTAATTTTATACCAGTTTAGTTAGATGAAAATCTTGACGCACTTACGAACATACAGTGTAATGAATCGAGTAGATGATGGGCTTCTGCAACATTAATACGTCCACGCTGTAAATATGTATTTATAATAAACTCGTTATTTTTAGCGATAGGATAACAGTCTTTGTAAATTCCACTTCACTTCAAAAGCATTTTGAAATAATTCGCTCACTGTTCCCGTTTTGACAAACCATACTCACACATGAATGTATCGGTTCATCGAAGGTTGTTTGTCAAGAGATTCCGGTGATACATACCAGTCTGGTTCGCAAACGTGTACTACTAACCAAACTACTTTTGATTTAACACCCAAGTAAACCACATAAACAATAAGTATATACTGGTAGGGTGGGAACTCGCGAATACAGAATGCAGCATACGATTCTATGACAAAATGTACGACGAAAATACGTTAAGATATAATTGCATTTGAGGATTAGTTTCTGAGAAAACCGACATGACATGTTTGGAAAGAGTAGAGGCAAGTGTGTGTTAATGGGACGCGTGTGGTGGTATGGGATCACTGTGACATAGATGACGAAGCAGTGTTAAGGTGGAAGAAAGCAGTTGGGCTCACTATTGGCAAACAGCCATGGCATGGCAAGTAGACTGGCCTTGGGGAACATGGGGCATGGCTACCACAGTCACCAGACCTCTATTTACTGGACTTCTGTTTGTGGCCTCACCTGAAGTCTCCGGTGTGCCAGCCAGACAACCCGCTCCAGTCACCTGAGGACATCATCGCGCGGGTACATGCTGCTACCACCGCGATTGACGTCCCCATGCCGAGCCGTGTGCAGGGCGCATGCATTACACATGCTGACAAATTCATAGCAATGCGCGGAGACAACTTGTAATACCTATTATGAATGTTTGCAGCGTTTTGTAAAGCGATTGTGTGTCTATGTGTGTAATAGCATTAAGTTCGTTCATCACACATCACGTCGTTTGTCTCAGAAACTATGCCTCTAATGCAAATTCACTTGAAGATATTTTCGCCTTACTTTTTGACANAGTTCGTTCATCACACATCACGTCGTTTGTCTCAGAAACTATGCCTCTAATGCAAATTCACTTGAAGATATTTTCGCCTTACTTTTTGACATTGAATCGTATATCGAATTACGTATGCGCGAGTTCCTACCCACCTGGATTTGCCAGAACCATAATATGTATAAACCCGCTGTTGAAATAATGCTTCAGCACATAACTACTTGGCGGAGCCTNGGATTTGCCAGAACCATAATATGTATAAACCCGCTGTTGAAATAATGCTTCAGCACATAACTACTTGGCGGAGCCCGCCACACCCCACTCACATGTAAATATCCATCAAGAAGTTCCCAACAAGACCGGGAGTCGAACCGCGGACCTCAACATCGGAAAAAGTAGTCGCTATCTAGCCAATGAGTAGTGCGTGGTGATATGCCAGCAGTAGTTAAAAATATTTCCTTTGAAAACACAGGTAATTGATACTTTTAGATTTAAGTCTGCCAGCCTCGCTTCCCTTGCACAGAACCAGATGAACTTCCGCCATGCTTGTTTAATGAAAAAATATNATTTAAGTCTGCCAGCCTCGCTTCCCTTGCACAGAACCAGATGAACTTCCGCCATGCTTGTTTAATGAAAAAATATGAAAACCCTCCGAAACAACGCATGCATGCTATTCTCGCGAACAAGGGTCACTGATAATATTAAAATATCCAGATAACTAAAATAAACTTATATTATTATAAATGTTTAAGATAAATGAAATTGAGGAGAAGAGAAAAGCTCCATATTTCTTAAATAAAAAGCATTGGAACACTCGTACAAAAACCTTTTTACTTCGTTCGCATTAACAGGAACCATGGCAATATAATAGACATCGTGGTTAACGTCATGCAACCTTGATTTTGATCTTTGTTTACCATCTTGGATAACATCCAGTGCTTAAAACAAAACAAAAAANTAACGTCATGCAACCTTGATTTTGATCTTTGTTTACCATCTTGGATAACATCCAGTGCTTAAAACAAAACAAAAAAAAACTTTCGTTAGAAAAAATTTTAATCACAGGAAAAAATCGTTATACGTCAGGTGACTGTAGACGGTGGCTTCACCGTTTTTAAAAAAATAATATGTTTTTTCTTTTAAGAAGTATATTATGAATTTAATCACTTGTAAAATAATGTCATAAGTAGTTTTGAACCAAACGCAATGTTTGGTTCTAGGGATTCTACCATTTATGAGCCTTTTTTGCATCCATTTTTTTAAAATTAATAAGGAGTTGTCTAAACATATAGTTTTATAAATTAGAGGCGAGAATGTAAATTTTATTGATTTAGATAATGTGGATATTTATATATTTTTAAAATAAGAAAACAATAAATAAATCAAATTAAAATGTACTAATTTAAAATTTTTGTTAAAAACAAAGATTTTACCAATAGAATGAATATGAATATTTGATACAATATTCGAAAATTGTTTGGTAACTTTGTAAACGAAAAAAAATATGTTATTCTCAATAATAAGGAAAATATTNATACAATATTCGAAAATTGTTTGGTAACTTTGTAAACGAAAAAAAATATGTTATTCTCAATAATAAGGAAAATATTCACTTGCATATATTACATCTTAAATAAAGAAGAGATATACAGGAACAAAAACTGTTTCAGAAGATTATAATCGATTGATGCCATGTCTATTCCTATGTACTTTGCAGACCTGTCAGCTACTTTAGTAATCGAAGCAAGATTAGAATTTGTTTTCNTGCCATGTCTATTCCTATGTACTTTGCAGACCTGTCAGCTACTTTAGTAATCGAAGCAAGATTAGAATTTGTTTTCCTGTACATCATTGTCTTTGCTACATTTCTGAGACTTCCTCTCTCCTTGTGAGTTTATTATTTCTCTTAGGAAGCGCCATATCCCATTTTCAACAGTCTTGGCTTTAGAAAGTGGGGGCTAACATGTTATGAATGGAATGTAATACGTGTGAGCACCTTCTATCTCCGACTCCTAGATCCGCACAACTGTTCGTCGCCTTGGCAGCAAGAAGTCTGTCTATGAGCAGTTTTTATCGCCGCGCTTCGACCCCTCTCCAACCCCTCCCCCTTTTTTGACTCTTTGAAACGACAGGAGAATTATTACTCTGAATAGTCAACTTACTCCTTTCTACATCATGAGCGGCTAATAAGATGTTTCATTGANGGATTTGCCAGAACCATAATATGTATAAACCCGCTGTTGAAATAATGCTTCAGCACATAACTACTTGGCGGAGCCTGCCACACCCCACTCACATGTAAATATCCATCAAGAAGTTCCCAACAAGACCGGGAGTCGAACCGCGGACCTCAACATCGGAAAAAGTAGTCGCTATCTAGCCAATGAGTAGTGCGTGGTCATATGCCAGCAGTAGTTAAAAATATTTCCTTTGAAAACACAGGTAATTGATACTTTTATATTTAAGTCTGCCAGCCTCGCTTCCCTTGCACAGAACCAGATGAACTTCCGCCATGCTTGTTTAATGAAGAAATATGAAAACCCTCCGAAACAACGCATGCATGCTATTCTCGCGAACAAGGGTCACTGTTAATATTAAAATATCCAGATAACTAAAATAAACTTATATTATTATAAATGTTTAAGATAAATGAAATTGAGGAGAAGAGAAAAGCTCCATATTTCTTAAATAAAAAGCATTGGAACACTCGTACAAAAACCTTTTTACTTCGTTCGCATTAACAGGAACCATGGCAATATAATAGACATCGTGGTTAACGTCATGCAACCTTGATTTTGATCATTGTTTACCATCTTGGATAACATCCAGTGCTTAAAACAAAACAAAAACAAAACTTTCGTTAGAAAAAAATTTTAATCACAGGAGAAAATCGTTATACGTCAGGTGACTGTAGACGGTGGCTTCACCGTTTTTAAAAAAATAATATGTTTTTTCTTTTAAGAAGTATATTATGAATTTAATCACTTGTAAAATAATGTCATAAGTAGTTTTGAACCAAACGCAATGTTTGGTTCTAGGGATTCTACCATTTATGAGCCTTTTTTGCATCCATTTTTTTAAAATTAATTAGGAGTTGTCTAAACGTATAGTTTTATAAATTAGAGGCGAGAATGTAAATTTTATTGATTTAGATAATGTGAATATTTATATATTTTTAAAATAAGAAAACAATAAATAAATCAAATTAAAATGTACTAATTTAAAATTTTTGTTAAAAACAAAGATTTTACCAATAGAATGAATATGAATATTTCATACAATATTCGAAAATTGTTTGGTAACTTTGTAAACGAAAAAAAATATGTTATTCTCAATAATAAGGAAAATATTCACTTGCATATATTACATCTTAAATAAAGAAGAGATATACAGGAACAAAAACTGTTTCAGAAGATTATAATCGATTGATGCCATGTCTATTCCTATGTACTTTGCAGACCTGTCAGCTACTTTAGTAATCGAAGCAAGATTAGAATTTGTTTTTCTGTACATCATTGTCTTTGCTACATTTCTGAGACTTCCTCTTTCCTTGTGAGTTTATTATTTCTCTTAGGAAGCGCCATATCCCATTTTCAACAGTCTTGGCTTTAGAAAGTGGGGGCTAACATGTTATGAATGGAATGTAATACGTGTGAGCACATTCTATCTCCGACTCCTAGATCCGCACAACTGTTCTTCGCCTTGGCAGCAAGAAGTCTGTCTATGAGCAGTTTTTATCGCCGCGCTTCGACCCCTCTCCAACCCCTCCCCCTTTTTTGACTCTTTGAAAAGACAGGAGAATTATTACTCTGAATAGTCAACTTACTCCTTTCTACATCATGAGCGGCTAATAAGATGTTTCATTGANGACAGGAGAATTATTACTCTGAATAGTCAACTTACTCCTTTCTACATCATGAGCGGCTAATAAGATGTTTCATTGAGCCGGCTACGCAAGCTTTAAGGGCATCAAAGAAAAACGAAAAACTACAAAAGATATAAATAAAGACACGTAACACTAACAAGTACTTCCAATTTCTTGTAAGGATGCAATATTTTACTGCCGAATAGTAAAGCTGTTGTAGCAGCCAATGAGAAGAGTCTTGTATTTTTTTCGGATTGGTCCGGTATGAGAAGGAAGGGGGGAGGGGAGTATTTCTTAGAGGAGGTAAGGGAATGTGTCAGAGACATGTTCGTTGAAATGACGAATTAGTGTNATGACGAATTATACCTGACCATTTACCATCTTCAGAAAATAAATTTTATTGTTTATATAATTTCATTGATAGTGAATTGAAAAAAATATTGAGGCAGCAACATAATATTTTGTGGGAAATCACATCGCCAATTTTTGTGTAAAACACAATACCATTTAGTTGTCGCCACTAAACTTTTAGGTCACTAAAATTATTTTGTGATAACCAAATTGGTATTTGGCAGACTGACTTCCTTACAAAACAATTTTCTCTGTATGGGTTCTGTTGTGAAGAAGTCATGTGNAAATTGGTATTTGGCAGACTGACTTCCTTACAAAACAATTTTCTCTGTATGGGTTCTGTTGTGAAGAAGTCATGTGTTAATACAAAAAGGAAGAGGGAAGGACTGTACCATTGCCACTATAAAGAAAAAACTTCTTGGAATTCACTTAGTCATTTAGGAAAAAATGCATAATATTAATCAGAGTATTTGAATGAGGAAACCCACTGTGTTCCTCTCGAAAGCGAGTCCAATGTGTTACCATTGCACCACCTCACTTGGTCCTGCAGAGTGGAGTTCTATGAACATTCCACCTGTTCTTAAAGTTGGGTGAGGTATGTTACTGGTGACGAAGCCAAGGCTAAATATTTTCAATCCATTNACATTCCACCTGTTCTTAAAGTTGGGTGAGGTATGTTACTGGTGACGAAGCCAAGGCTAAATATTTTCAATCCATTCACTCACATGCTCAGTGGGTTATAAGAATCGGGTATATTGATCATGGTAGAGAGTATTATTTGGAGTTTATGTGTGTTGGTTGGCATTGTTATTTTGGTTTTACATCTTCCTAGTAATGCACTAGTGGCAGAAAGGTGTGTTGAATTGTCTTCGGATGTATTGTGTAGTTTAAATAAATTCTTTAAAACACCACAGACAAAAACACTATGTAGGCTGTGGCTTTCCACAACATTATCCCAGTTAATCTTCATATGTGTCGCTGCCATATACATTGAGAAAGGTGTAGCTCTTCTGGCAGTTGCCGCACATGCAAAACATTATTATGAAGCACGATTAAAATGTATTTTTGTCCTTTCAGGTGCTCCTCTCTCAACACGACGAAAGGCAAAATGGAAACTGCATAGTGGTGGTTGATTAATGTAAAAACTAACGCAAAAGAGAACAACCTTTTTCATTTGTAGTATATTTAGGAGAGAAGTCATGTTAAAACTCACAGTACTTAATTTTTTCGCCATTAAAAAAGACAATTCGTCAATAAAATACCATTTTCTTCCTCTGGCTATTGACTTCGCCTTTACACAATGGCAGAATGCAANAAAGACAATTCGTCAATAAAATACCATTTTCTTCCTCTGGCTATTGACTTCGCCTTTACACAATGGCAGAATGCAGGGATAAAAAAACTCTTCAGTCCTACGAAGGCGGTGTATATACATTTATTGCCATTGAAAAAGCAGCACCAAGAAGTACGTACCTAAAGGACCCCACATTTGAGGGATATGTAAAACAGGGTAGTACAATAACGTTATTAGTTGTTCAGCTGAGTGGCGCAGCACGTGCGCCAATAGCGACACTGGATATATTCAGGGTCACAAATTTACTCGCTCTTTTCTGTGGTAATAAACGGATTCGCTCATTCATATGAGCCTAACTCGTGCGCAACGTCGGCCCTAACATCCGAGGCTCATGGTTGTCCATGGCGCTCTTTCACAGATTAAACAGAGTGAGACTCAGCATGTTTGAACTCGCTCGTTTGCCAATCGACTATTTTTCCGCTTGCAGGTGGGACGTTGCCCCGACACACAAACTCACAAATCCATGCAGCGTTCGCGAAACAACGTCCACACACGTAGAGGGACACAAAAGGACTACAGGACTTATATATCCTTATTTATACGTCATATTAATACGACTTGTTTAGGTGATAACAGTGAATGTAACGCACAGGCATTAAGTGAAATAACATTTGCTACATAAATATATAGGCCATATTTATCCTTTGATGCAGATAGAACTCTCGAACCAAATCAATATCAATCACAGAGTCAGTACTGTTATATATGGAGTTTCTTAATGTCAGTTGAATTGGAAACTGTATATCTCGCAGCACATGTATATTGCCTTGGATGAAAATCAAATCGGCTACACGTTCAGGNGTTGAATTGGAAACTGTATATCTCGCAGCACATGTATATTGCCTTGGATGAAAATCAAATCGGCTACACGTTCAGGCAATATGCGGCACCGTCTGTGGGTAATGATATGTCCAGAATTGCTAAAAAACATGTTCTCTTAATGCATTGGTGGCAGGTATGCCAAGAACTCTGCATGCCAGCTGAGATAGATGGGGAAATATACTCTCTCGTTCTTGTGGCCACGTCAAAAGGTTGTTATTATTACTCTGCTCGAGATATGTACCACCCTCAGCAAATGGCGCTCAATGAACCTCATCGATCTGCCTATCGGTAAACATACTTATTCGATTCGTTGAGCACTAGTTCAAGCATTGACCGCCAGAGGTCTTAGAGGTCTAGTGTGTGTGTGGGCTTGGCGCCCAGTCTGTGTTGTGTTGTGGTTACTACATAACCTCACTCTGTTCTTGTCTCGTGATATTAGTACATACGTTTTCTTATGTGTTGTGTTTTCTATCTTCTTCCCCATATCTAACAACAGGTTATGGGCCCAGTCTATCCGCAGTAAAAGTGTCAACAGTTTGTTCAGTGACAAAAAAAAAATCCGTCGCTAAAAAAAAAATGAGCTCCAACTCAGCTCTCCCTCCGATCGAAAAGCTAAAGGGACGCGAGAATTTTGATACCTGGAAGTTCGCGGTCAAAACTTATCTCGAGCACGAAGATTTATGGGGATCTGTGACTGAGGAAGACACAGATAAGAAGAAAAATGTCAAAGCCCGGACGAAGATAATCTTATTAATAGATCCGATCAACTATGTCCACGTTCAAGA